>JAODXP020009366.1:0-14019 GCA_027497455.2 Sardinella longiceps | reverse complement strand
GTGACCATGGAGACAATGATGGAAATGATGAAATGTGACAAAGAAAAGCATGAGCAGGACATAGGCCTAATGTTTCACTCTCAATAAACTTGAGACAGACAACCTTCATTTGATGAAAGGATGGCCAAGTTGAGAGCAAGTGAGCACCAAATGAAAGAGAGAATGGACAAAATGTTGTTTTGTTGAAATTGTTATAACAATTTCTTAACTGCATTACTTTAAGACCCACTTTATCCTAATTTTTATTTTCACCAGGGGTTCAATTTCATTGGCTGCACCATAGGTCAGAACCCCTTCGCTAGCTAAGAAACATTATCGTTAAAACAAGCAACAAGTATCATACTACTCCAATGTTACAGCTATGCTCAGTCAAACTAGTCACCTGTCCGTGAGCTGTCTAGGGTTACCAGTTGTAACCGATATTCATCTAAACTGTTTTGGTCCGTTTCCGCTCACTCCTGCAATTCTGCTAAGATCTCTTCACATTAGCCTAGTTGTGGAAGATTGAATGTTATTGTCAAGACATCGGTCTTTGTATATTTGTGTACAGTTGTCACAACTGTTTCTGTAAGCTTTGAGCTGGAAATGTGCTTGCCTCTTATGATTGAGGGAAGAATGACAGAACTGCTTGCTGCTTTGGTGTTGTGAAATTTAGCTCTTTTGGTCCTTATACGTCTCACTTTGATAGGGACTTTTCAGCTTTCATGTTAGGACCATTTGCGTTTTTAGCGAGGTGCGGGCTACTTTGATGGAGTGTGGGTTGTACAGCCCCGGACTCCGCGGATTGGGCGGATAACGTGACGAAAAATAATATTTTAATTAAATTCGGACACACTTTAAAATAGTGAAATTTCCATCAGGCAGTAATGTGGCCTAGCGTTTACCCATGCTGTTAATGTTTATGTGCAGAGTTGTTTTATCAGAGATGGCGACACCAGCGAAGGTGGTACGTGATAAACTTAAAAATGGTGAACTAAAGACTATGGCAAAGGAAGGCCAGAAAAGTGCTGCATGGGATATTTTTTATGAAGTCGTGAATCAGGATGACGCCCATGACAGTCTCAAGACGGGTAGGCCTACGTCTAACATGGTCCATCACAGATGCGCTAAACCCCAAACCTCCACAAACACCTTGAATAGTTTTGTCCGTCGAGATGTCAATAGAGTACCACAGGATGTCAAATCAAAGCTGACAGATGCTTGTGTAGACCTGTGCCCTCTTGATATGCGGCCGTTCGACATTGTTTCTGGTAAAGGATTTCAACAAGTGGCCCAGGAGCCAAGTTTGGTGCCGTTGACGCTGGTGCTGTCTTACCCCACCGGCAAACTGTGTGCGATAGGGCAAAAAAGCAAGCTTCCATTGATAAGCAGAAACTTTTAGAGGCCATTCAAAAAGCCCTCAGCAGCAACAGTGGCATTATTGTAACCACGGATATGTGGACCGATGAATTTAGAAAGAGGGCTTAGGCCTACACAGTCCCAACATGTCACTACATCAGTGAATGGAAGCTGGAAAATCGTATTTTGGCAACGGTGCAATTTGACCCTACCCTGAAAAAAAAAACAGCGAAAACCTTCATGAGCAGATAACCAGTGTGTTGACGTCTTACAGATTACAGGCATTGCTTGTTGCATATCTGAAAAGAACCGGTGCGATCGCCAGCCTAAAGCACACCGTGAATCAAGAATGTGATGTGAGATGGAGCAGTAAAGTCATGATGTTGAAATCGATACAGAAACAATACCAAGACGTAAGAAAGGTGCTTGAGAACAGAGATCAAGAACATCGCCTAAATGGCATTCACCAGGATCAACTCACACACTTGATTGACTTACTCACCCTTTTCAAGTTAGCCATCAGCGAGCTTGAAGGGGAACACTACCCAACCATTCATAGTGTTTCTCTGGTTTTGCAAGTGAAAAAAACATTGTGAGCCCAATCGCACGTCTTCCGTGCTTGATGAAAAGATGTGCCCTACTGCTACTCATAAAATCGCCACATTTCTCCATCCAAAATTTAAGTCCCTGAAAATGCTGGTTGAAGAGGACAAACGAGAAGTGATTAAGCAAGTTCGGGAACTTCTACAAGAGGAAGATGTCAGTCTCAGTGATGGTGAGGAAAGCAACTCGATCTGTCTCCGAGCCCATACCAGATAAAGAGCAAGGTGGGTTGGTATTTTGCCTAGGCTTTTAAGTTTCTTAATTGTGCGTTTTTCATTAGGCTAAACTATTAGGCTATGTCCCGACATGGCTCAATATTAGATTTCATCGGTCTTTTGTAGGTACAGCTGACGGCGGACCATCGAAAAAGCAAAGGATTGACTTCACGGAATGGGAGGAGGATGCACCTATAATCGTGGATGAAGTAGAGGAATATTACTCCACAACCTTCCATACAGATGGATCAACAGAAGCAAATCTACTTTCCTTCTGGGAGAAACACGGCCATTCATTCCCACGACTACAGCACCTTGCCAAGAGAATCCTGTGTGTTCCAGCAACAAGTGCTGCGAGCGAGCGCTCCTTCAGTGCTGCAGGGCGCATCATAGAGTCAAGGCGCACTCGCCTGAATCCCGACACTGTAGATGCTATTTTATTCCTGCATAGTGTTAAGAAACAAGGCCAGACAGTAAGTTAATAAATTAGCCTACGTTACCTAGGCTACAACAAAAAAAAGCGCCATGTTTTACCCAAGCTTTTGAGTTTGGTCAGCCAAATATTTTTGACGTTTATAGCTGGCCTTTTGGGCACAGCGCTAAGTAGGCCTAGTTTAAATTAGTAATTTAATTTAATTTTCTCTTTTTTTGTGATTATATTTGTAACTTAGGCCATTTTCTTTGTTTATTGGTTTAGCCTACTGAAGGCCTATTCTGACACGTTGTGTCTTAATTATTTGGCCTCACTTCAATGTTTCGAGGCGCGTCATGCAGATCAATAAAAGCTCTGTGTAGTGGATTTGGTGTTTTCCGATGTTTCATTGAGCAACCTCTCTCTCTCTCTCACACACACAATAAATTTAATAAAAGTTATAAAATAAGTGCAATAGTCTATATAAGATCAGGTTTGCCGATGCATTTTATTATTTTTGTATGTCCCTGGGTGCGATCGGAGACGGGAGTTAATTGTGGCTCTGGGAAATGTAAATACAACCAACAACCAACACATCTATATAGCCTTTAAATATCTCTGCTGCATTGGATCAGTCTCCTTTCTAGAACATGCAAGAGCCTCGCTAGCGCCTTGCATTGCCCATAGACCTGAAAACAATTGGCGGATGGCGGGTGGGTGCGGTTTGTCAAAAAACGTGTTTCGGATGGATGGCGGAAGGATCATGACTTTAGTGAAGCGGTTGTGGATGAAATAATACCTTATCTCTAGTGGGTTGGACAAATAGATAACACAACTTATATAGACTTTATAACTTAAAAATAGGCTACAACAAACACACAGCCATCAGCCTAATATCGGAGAGGGATATGTAGCCTAAATGCCCGAACTATCGGGCCATCTGATTGTACAACCTGATGAACAATGTGTGACTACTACTCCTGTTTAAAGCCAGCAGGGTACATTAGCCTTCAGCACGTATAACTGAGCTCTGTTTAACTGCAGATTAAGCAATCAGACTTTTTGTTAAAGATAATAAAAACATGGCCTGCATGCATTGGCGATGTGATGCACGTTAGCCTATGCGTCGAGAACGACATTGAATTTGCTACAGACTGTTCTGCATGCACATATTTGTCAACAATTACAATGTTGCATTGTTGTGGCTGTAGGTAAATACACAAAAGTCTGCTTCATCTTTAGCCTGTCAGTTTTCTCTCTTCTCTCTCTCTCTGTTTTTAAAGAGAACCTATGCAGGATCCGGTGGCGTCATCCAGTAAGCTAAGAACCAAACAAAGCAGTTATTAAGCGTTTCTGCCAATAATCCTCCATTTAGAATTGCGTAGTCAATGGTGAACGCCGCTAACAAAATGTATCGACAGTTGAATGCGCTGAGAAGTCACAAATCGCGTTGTAATGTAAACAGTAAGCTCCGGCTAAGTTACGTGACCTAGCTTGCTTGCTAACCAAAACTTACGATAGCGGGACGCGCTCCCTGATCTCGCATAGGCGGTATCTGCCTCTAGGAGGGTCGGACAATCTCGTGAAGGGGCTCGTTTTACTCCTGAACATGTAATTTATCAAGTTTAGAGAGATCTAGGCAATTTACGTAAAGGTGTAATGAATAGGAAACGTTGAAATTTTACCTAAATGTTGCATGTGGGGGCTTTAATTGACGGCACTTAGATCGGGGGAGATCTAGGGTTATGGCCTCGAATGCACAGGTCTAACGACTTGCCAGTAGCCGCTAGTCACACAGTTTGTTTCACAATATGTGTCTATGCAGCCAGCATTCCATAGCCTACATTTTATTTGGAAGTAGGCTGTACAGAACAAATGAAACATCGCACTGGTTAACCAAAATTTCAATGGGAAAAATATGGATTTACGGTAAAAACAACTAGATGTCCCATGGCGGTAGTCCGATAGCTTTCACACTGCAAACAAACCGTTCTAGAGATTCATTGCAAGAGACCACCTTGTCCAAGCGGTCCAGAACCGTTCCTTTTGTTCCAGAACAGAGAACGTTTGTCACTTTCATATGCTCAATCGAACCGATCTATGGGAGGAATCGTTCCCTGTACCATTCCAGCGAGCCAGGTGTGAAGGCACCCTCAGACTATCAATAAACTTGAGACCGACAACCAGGCATGGACTGACCACAGGGCATACAGGGCAATGCCCGGTGGGCCGATGGCCTTTTTTGGCTTAGTGCTATCATAATTTACCCATCATTTTCTTGAAGGTAATTTGGCTAGTTAAACTCTCCAATTAACTCTCGAATGTGTCCAACTTACAGTGGTATTTTAGCTTGCCATGAAGTTATTTTTGAATGGTGGGCCACCATGGGCAAAAAATGACCGGGCCATTTTTTTAATTTCAGTCCGGCCCTGCCGACAACCTTCATTTGATTGAGGAAATGATGGGTAATTTCAGAGCAAGTGAACTGAAAGCGAGAGAGAGATGGAGCAGAATGGACAACCTGGAGAAAATGGTGAGTCTGGTGCTCCAGTCAAACTTCACAACCTTTTCAAAACCAAATTACTGGGAGAGAAAGAGAGGGACTCACATACACAGGATGGACTGAATGAGAGAAAGACCACTGAAGATCGTGGGAAGACAAGGGCAGAGGAAGACCTTGGAAAGAGAGACGGTGATGAGACTGAAGGAGGAAAGGAGGGTGGAGAATGAAAGTAAGGTGCAGGAAATCAAACTGGAGACGGATACAGAGAGAATGTTAGACAAAAATACAATGGGAGAATTTTAGACAAAAATACAATGGATGCCAATGATGATGAGCAGCTGTCAAAGTGTGTGGGACGGAAAAGTAGAAAGAAGAAGGCTACTACCAATCAAACTGCAGCAGTGACCGCTCAAAAAACTGTGTTTAAAGGTAAGGTCACATCCTGCACTCATAACCCATGACCTGTTTAAGCATTGATATGGTTTCCTTAATTGGTACATACAGTGTGTAAATGTTTCTCTTTGCTCTCCCATTAGATAACATTGCTCTAACGGCACAGGAAGTTCCATCCACAACAGTACAGGAAGTCCCATCCAAAACAGCAGTTTCCTCAGGTAGGACATCTTATCGGTCACCCCACATCTGTTGGTTCTTGTAAAGAACATGTGATGAATGAAAAAGAAGAAAAAGCAGAGAACCTTTGAGAAACTGAAAGACAAAGAATCAGAGGCACTGAATAAGGACAAGGTGAAAGGTGAGAAAGAGAAACCGCTAATGAAGAAAGACACTAAGCCATTCTGATTCAGATGCAAGAGGGCAGATTTTAGGGTTTAGAGGAAGTGGCAGGAAGAGGAGTCCAGAATAAGCCACATTCATATCTATACACATTTATCTATTTTTTTGCCCCTGCCCAGACATCTATATTTCCTTATTTACCTTCAAAGCAAAAGTAAATAAAATATACACATTAGCATTCATATGTTTTCAGTATTTTGAAGCAAAATTCTGTGTTTATTTTTTGTTTTAAATCACATCCATCAACACTGACCAAAATAGCTTCTCATATGAAAGAAAATCACCTCAAATGCATGTTGTAATATGAATTCCATTTCCAACAATGAAAAACAAAATGAAGAATGTTGCATGCTGTATTGGGCTGGGTACTGACTGCCCCTGAGTCCAGATCTAGAACCAAGAACCAAAGATTTTTTGCAGAACCTCATGTGACTTAGTAGGCCAAAGCCGTAAAGGCTCTGGAAATATTAAATTGATGTCTACAGGCTGCACAAGACACGAAGTAAGCTGATTTAGTCCTGATAGATATCTCAGAATATTCATTCGAAAGCAAACTTGATTCTCCATTTAACGCCCCCCTTTCTTATATCTTCACGCGTTTTCTGTTGCAGGCTAATAAATTGTAGTTAACTACATCTTCCTGGACATCATAATGATTTTCTGATTGTAATAATGTTGTGGCCTTCGTTGTTATGCTGGAACGAGGACTGCATTACCGATTGCGTTGTGCGCCCATAAAATACCATTTCAGGAGTGCGTGACTGACGAATGACCAGGTTTTTCCCAGTCAGTGGCGAATCCTTTATATAATCTGTTGTGCTTTGCGCCTAGCCACACCTTCAAGGACTCAAAGTCATTTGCTAATTAGACAACGCGAGTTAGCCTACTTGACAGAAAAACGAACCATGCGCTCGCACAAAATAGCAACGCATGGTGCGCCGTGTGCATCATAGAGCCCCAAGTTTGTTTAGTTGCAACGTTAGCCTATCACTCCATTGCAGAAAACAGGAATGCTGGACATATCCCATTTTGAGGTCCCATTTAGTCTGAGGTCCACAGTTACTTTGTCAGAGTAAGCAGAAGACTACATTGAAAGATTACAATTAAACAAGGTTTTCATTTGATGCAAATACAGTTCACCAGCTGCCCATACTCTACCATTCAGTTTTAACTGATCACTCAACTCTGATGACCATTTACTGTGACTTTGTTATCTTTGTAAAGAATCCCTCTGCATGAAGACAATAAATAATGTAGCTTGCATAGAAATTGACCTCTGCAAGGCAGTTAATTATTAAGATAGTTGGTTATGACAGACAATGGGAAAAAAATGTTTCACTTCCATGTATTTAAGCTTGAAACACAAAATTTTACATGTAAACCTATTTATAGATATTTTCATTTGCATACTGGCTCACCTCTTTCCTTTAAGAGTCATCCTGTATACACACACACAAAGCTGCGCTTGACCAAAAACACAAAACTCAACAGTAAGCCACACAAAATGTTCCTGTCATATCAGGTAGTATCTATCCTGAGTCTCTGGATAGGAGGTGAGTTTATGTCTTAATAATGTCAGACTGCGTTTACATGGACATTAATATTCCGATATTATTCGGATTATGACCTTATTCTGAATATGAAAGTGCCATGTAAATGGAATATTCTGATTACCTTAACCCGAATAAGGTCATATTCCGAATAAGCATAATCAGAATAAGGTAGGTGGAGTATACCGATCATATTCTGATTATTGAGGAGCGTTCTGGTCATGTAAACACCTTAATCGCATTATGATCGCATTATTCACCTTTTGGAATCTTCACAGACGAGAAGAATCACAGATGGAACTTAAACGATAGTTGAAAAAGATTCTTCAGAACTTTGGTGAACCGTCTCTACTCTTTTAATCAGAATATGCGATGTTGCATGTAAACGGGGAACATGAACGGAATATTCTATTAGCCGCTCATGTAAACAGCATAATCAGAATATGGTCATATTCAGAATATGATCAATAGTCGGAATATTAATGTCCATGTAAACGCAGTCATTGTCACACTGAGTGTTTGTTTGTTTTAACCTACAGTAGACCATTTCAAAAGTAATAATACTTTGTAAATACAATGGCTGAGCACAGTATGTAGGTCTAATGTTTAAATGGAGAGCATTCCTGATACAGAACATATGAAATGCCATGTTTAGCCTATCTGTAATGTTTATGTACCAGGTTCTGTGGGGATCATCACAGTAGATCAGTCTCCTGCTGTTATCAATGCCCAGCCTCAGGACACTGTGGAGATCCTCTGTCGAGCATCACAGGATATTGGATATGATATGGAGCTATACCAGTTTAAGCATGGCCAGCCACCCAAACACCTCATTCATGACAGCACCACTAGAATGTCAGGCACCCCAGAGAGGTTTAGTGGCTCAGTAAATGGGGCTCTGACCACCTTCACCATCAGTGGAGTTCAGATAGAGGATGAGGCTGAATATCACTGCGCACACAGTGAAGAGTGGCCAGTCACACAGTGAAATAGCGCTGTACAAAAACCTCCTGCTCCTCTCTCAGCTTCACTGATCATGGCAGTTTACTCACTACACACAAGCACCAGACAGCTGCAAAAACAGCTTAATGTGATCGTACATACCTCTGCTTCACAACCCATGGGTAAATATGGATGAATTAATTGCTTTTAATTGGAAGGTATGCCACCCATACTTCATATTACTTGCTGCCTAGAAATATGCAATTACACATCCTTTTCTTTCTAAGAAAGAAAGGAAAGTGACAAAAGCAGACACACACACATTGCTAAACTAATTCTTCGTTGTAAAACGAAGTTTGGTAAAAGGGCACATTTTAAAAGCCAACAATTCTGTTACAAATATATAATTAGTAATTACATTATACTAGGCTAGTCCTAGTACACACCTGCTGAAAGTCATATATTTTAGTATTGAAAATGTGTAAGGGTTAATGCATGAAGACATGTAATGTTAATGTACTTATACTTGTAAAAAATAAAATAATGTTTGTCTGTATCAATGTTTTTAATGGTGATCATTAAGTATGAGCATACAGCAAATTCTTCCACACAAACACACACAAATCAATCGTTCTTATAACATTTTTATATTACATGTGAAATAATATTTATCCACCACATTCACAATTGTGAAAATAATTATAGTGTTGATGCTCAATCAGAATGAGTTTAATGGGGAGGACAGAACTGATAGTTTGTGACCTTGTAAAATTCATCTGTAATCAAACACAGCGACTGAAAATAGAATCATAACAATATCACAGTGAAGTCATTGACTGTGTTTAATAAATAAAAAAAACTTTCTAGGCTATACAACAAACCGCTGTAGTCCCCAATATAAATTCTGGATTTGATCACAAAACCTGCGTTGGAGCCGGGGTCACATCTGCACAGCCTGCCAGTACAATCAGCTTGGGTTCTTTGCATCCAATAATCCATTATTCACATACTTTATTCAAATCCAAATTCAGAAAGCACATACAGTTTACATGTAAGGAGCTTAGCACACTATAGAAAGTTAAGAAACACCCAAACACATACACACATTCAATATATCAGGGGCAACTAGGCCTACTCAGGGCCGTCGCAACAAGGCAGGCAAACCAGGCAATTGCCTGGGGCCCCAGGCTGAAAGAGGCCCCCAAGATTGACTGTTTAATCATTTTAGTAGTTAAGTTGGTGGTGTTTTTCAACAAAAAATGACTTTAAACTGGAGTTAGACAACTGTACAATACAAATAATTATATTGATGATGTTTGAAAATTATAACAATGTGGTTCATGTAAGTGTTTACGGGGAGTGAAGGGCCCCCATGTCCTGTTTGCTTGGGGCCCCCAAGTACCTTGAAACGGCCCTGGGCCTACTTATTTGCATGAAGTTTCAATTCTCATATCATAAAAAACTCAACTCCTCTCACTGCACTCCATCACCACAACAACTAGCTCTATATATTTACAGTAGGTTATAACAATTCACAATTGTATAATAAAGGTGACAAACAAAATGCTTCACACAGATCAAATTGTCTCCATTGTGATGTTCTGTATCTCAGGTGAGTTTCTCAGTAAAGGTCTTTGTGTTTTGTTGTGATTGTGTTAATAGCATTATTCAATGTGCTGTCTTATGGTTTATTACATTACGACTCAAGCCCCCTTTAGTCTGTCTAATCTCCTGCATTCTGTTGTGCTGTCAGGTTCTCTGGGGATCATCACAGTAGATCAGTCTCCTGCTGTCATCAATGCCCAGCCTCAGGACACTGTGGAGATCCTCTGTCGAGCATCACAGGATATTGGAAATGACATGTCTCTTCACCAGTTTAAACCTGGGCAAGCACCAAAAGGTTTAATGTACTACAGTACAAGGAAGGTTTCATACACCCCAGTGAGGTTCAGTGGCAGTAGGAATGGGGCTCTGACCACCTTCACCATAAGTGGGGTTCAGATAGAGGATGAGGCTGTGTACTATTGCCAGCAGAGTGATCAGTACCCGCTCACACAGTGAAATATCACTGTACAAAAACCTCCTGTTCCTTTCTCAGCTTCACTGATCATGGCTGTTGATATTCTCTCTCATTCACACTTCTTTACCACAACAAAAAATATTTGTGACTTTTTAAATGCACTGAGTATAAGTTAGTATTATATTAATAAGCCTTAATTTTTATATATTATCGATTGACCCAGAAACACCAAAATAAAAAGGCCCAAAATGAAGGACAAACAATATTCCATTCATAATATATTATCATTAAGATGCTCATCATACAGTATGTGTGCAAAAACGTATCACTTTCCCAGGTTAATATCACCACCACTTGCATCTAGATTTCTTGACAGCAGTACATTAATTTTAATCACAAAAAAGAGAAGACAATTTCCTATTTTTTAAAATGGCAAATGAAATGATTCAATCAAAACATTCAAATGGCAAAGAGGAATGAATATTAAAGCTGTGTTGGGGACATTTTCTGAAAACTGTGTTGAGTTTGAGGTTGAGTCTTTGCAACCAAATATTCTGCATACTGGTTCCATTTGCATAACTGCAGAGTAATCTCTTTTTTACTTCTGCAGTCTTCATGCAGACAAGCAGCACATCACCTTACCTCTCACAGGTAGGCTAGAGCATACATCTAAAGCAAACTACACACATCCAAAATAAGTCCTACATTTCAGATGATTGCTCTCATGCTTCAGTAATCACAACAGTCTGATTGAGTCTGTTTTATCCTTCTTCAATAAAATAAAACTGCTATCATTCATGCAAGAAGTCTGTATGCGGTATTAATAAAACTATGGGCGTGTTTCACACCTGAACATTCCAAGATTCTAAAACCATTCCATGGTAGTAAACTTAACATTCTATCATTGAAATGCATTGAATTTATCCCTCTTTCTTGAAAAAAATAAAATGAGCAATAACATTTAAAACATGTTTAAATTCACTTTCTTTCAAATAATGCCAATATCATCCAGCTGCCTGAAGCCCACAAATTGGGAATTCCCGAATAGATAAATGTGGTTTTAAATTTTTGTGCATGAATATTCTAAAAGCTTCTATCTATTTGGGACTTACCAATTTGTGGGCTTCCCATGTGCATTATTTGAAGAAAAAAAAAATGAATTTAGACATGTTTTAAATATTATTTTCAAGTCAGGGGAGGATAAATTCAATGCACAAGTACTACTTCAAAAATAACGTGACAATTCCATAAAATTTGACATTAAAAGAGTTGCCGAATACAGCTTCAATAGAGCTGTACATTCATTTTGAATGTATCAAAAGTGACATCACAAAAAAATCCTTATGACAATTTTTTTATTAAAATGACAAAATATGAAGTGATTCAATTCAAACATTCAAATGGAAGAAAGCTAATGCACATTAAAACTCATTGATGTTTGATGTTGGTCATAAGACTAGAGTCTCCCCAGCTAAAGATTCAGCATCACCACCTAACCCTGATTTGCATAACAGAGTAACCTCTTCCATCTTAAAACCTGTCATTTTGCAGACAAGCTGCACAACACACTTCACATAGCCTAGGTAAGGCATTCATCTAAATTACAGAAAACTACACACATCTAAAATGAGTCCAACATTTCAGATGATTGCTGTTATAACTCTTTGGATTAGAGGTAAGATTTCTGCTATTAACACTTTCAGATTCATTTTTAAAGAAAAAAAATCTATATAGCCTACTTAAATCTATATTCTGCTGTTATCTCCTGGTTCTGCTCAGGTTCTGTGGGGATCATTACGGTAGATCAGTCTCCTGCTGTTATCAATACCCAGCCACAGGACACTGTGGCGATTCTCTGTAAAGCCTCCCAAGTAATTGGTAATGATATGGAGCTCTACCAGTTAAAGCCTGGTCAGCCCCCCAAACTAATGATCTATGATGGGAATCAAAGGTTCTCTGGCACCCCGAGTCGTTTCAGTGGCGCATGGACAGGCGCTGACCACACCTTCACCATCAGTGGAGTTCAGATAGAGGATGAGGCTGAGTACCACTGTGCACACAGTGAAAGTGTACCGTTCACACAGTGAAATACCGCCGTACAAAAACCCCTCTGCTCTCAGCTTCACTGATTATCAGTTTACCCATGAATGAACCACACACAAGTTTCAGACATCTGCAACTAAAGCACCAAGTACAGTATGTTAATACTAGGTCTATTTCACAATAAGTTGGCTGATTACTTCTCAACAGAGCTCATATGCCCCTAATTGTGATTACCTTACTGATCAGCATTGTGATAATCAGTCATGCAGTGTGCAATTAGATCTCATAAGTGGATCATGTATGGTGTGCAGTACAAAGAGTCCCAAAATATTTTTTTTACTCGTAGATGACGGCCCTTAACAAAGGCACAAGAAAGTGAATACTGTTGCACAAATTGACTTCATATTTTGCTGAATTCCTTGAGGTTCTCTGAAAAATGTACTGGTTTATTTGTGTAACATAATCAGTAGGCCTACTTTACCATCCAAGCCATGTTGGATTTTGAATGCCTAAAACTATTTTAGCACCTATTGTTGAGGGAATTTATGGCTCTGGATTCTCATCAAATAAACATCTGCCACTCATTTGCATTCAAATATACCTCCTCTTTAAAATCAGTCCTCCTCTACACACACCATACACCTCCTCTACACACATCATACAACTGAGAATTGAACTGAACTGCAGCTGTCACCATGGGCTCAACACATAAGTCTCTAACTCTTTTAACCCTATGGATCACAGGTAAAATCCACCATTAATGGAATGTTTTTTTCCCCCACTAAACTTGTGATTTCTGGTTTCATCTACTCACTCTCCTCTCTTTTATGTGCTCACAGGTTCTGTCAGTGTCCTCATCACAGTAGATCAGTCTCCTGCTGTTATCAATGCTCAGCCGCAGGACACTGTGCAGATCCTCTGCAAAGCCTCTCAAGTCATTAAAAGGGATATGGAGCTGTTTCAGCTCAAACCGGGACAGCCACCCAAACTCCTCATATATAACAGTGATACAAGGTACTCTGGCATCCCAGAGAGGTTCAGTGGCTCCTACACAGGAGCTGATCACACCTTCACCATCAGTGGAGTTCAGATAGAGGATGAGGCTGAGTACTACTGCCAGCAGAGTGAGGACTTCCCATTCACACAGTGAAAGATCACCGTACAAAAATCTCTGGGTGCTCCCATGCTTCAGTGATCACACCATTTTTCTTGCCTATAATAAATCATGTTATCATCATATACAGATATTTAAGTTAGTTTATTTGATTATCCTGTATAAAAGGCCTACACACTAGCATATTTGAAAATATCAATGAAATAAAACTGTTATAGAATTTTTTACGCAAGAAGTTGCCTGTATGCTGTATTACTGTAATAAAGATATAAATAAAATATTACCCAAGGTAGCCTATTTTATCACAACAGAAAATAAAATCAGTGGTCAGGCCCAGGCTGTATCCAAAGGTCATCCTGAATTAAAACATAAACAAACCTTGCATAAATCACATGATGTAGACTTGGGTTGTTGTTGTCATACTATATTCTGAGATTACTGCACGAAAGACATGTTTGCTGTAAAAACAGACGTAATGTTACTC
>JAODXP020009365.1:0-5000 GCA_027497455.2 Sardinella longiceps | reverse complement strand
ACCATTGGTTCAAAATACTACAGCCATTTACATAGCTACTAACATAACAAACATCTAGTGTGACTCCAATGGAGCAGTCTGCGCCCAGGCTCATAGCTTTAAAAGTTACAAAAGCACAGTGGGAATGAATACAACCAACTTCCCGCTAACCAAAGCAGCTAAAAATAGCCCCAACACCGTTCACAGCCACTTAGTAAAGGCTAAACAGTAGACGCTAAACGCACGATTCATATACATCACACATTGCAAGAATTACATTCTGAAACAGCAGATAGAAGTGAGGTAGACATTCGAATGCTCACCGGCTGCCTTTCCAGTTTTTTAGAGGTCTTAAATTTGCACTGTATTCCGAAATAATCCGTCGAGGTAGCACTTCAGAACATCTCCCTGTTTCAGCGTCTCACTCAGCTCGACTGAAACACCTGAAGTAGTTTGTGTCGTCGCGGGCTCTGACGTCACGCACAGCTAGCACGCGCTTAGCTGCGGTCAGCTGACTTGGTGCTCTCACACGTAACCACCTTCACCAATTTTTTCTTTTTTTTTCTTTTTTCTTCCGTAGTGAAATTAAACAAATTGACTTCACACCTCCCACTCAACCTTCACGGTAGACATAGTGTGGAGGTTGCTACTTCAAAGTCAATCCAAGTGACACTTCCTCAGAGGTCCTCCTGTTCTTCAACAGGCAATAGAATGATCAGCCGCCGGACATCCCTGCGAAGGACTGTTGTTCTGATCTCTTCCCTTTGTCCAGGAACCCTTGACTTCCTTGCATCTGCAGCCCTCACTACTGGAACACAGTAGCTTGGTACGACTCTCACATTCACATCCCGCACAATACCTTTACTGTCCGGGTTGGTGCTGACAACTCTGCCCAGCTTGAACTGGCCCCTCATTGCGTTTTGGTCACATAGCCAGACGATGTCCCCGACAGCCACATTTCTCTCCGTCGTGTGCCACTTGCTCCTTACAAAGAGATTGGGACCGGCCAGCTGGCTCCAGCTCTTCCAGAATTTGTTGACTTCTGATTGCATTACTTGAAGCCTCTTATAAGGATAGCTGGCAAAATCAAAGGCCTTGACATCACCACTCTGAGTGGCTCTTCCAAGCAAGAGAGAATTGGGTGTTACATACTGAATACAGTCCTCTTTGCTCTGCATCCTGGCATCAATTGGCCGTTCGTTCGCCAGATTGGCTGCCAAATACAAAGCTGTGTGAAACTCACTGCAACTCATTGTGGACTCTTTCCCCAGACTCTGAAGTGCCTTCTTCACAATCCGCACAGCGGCTTCTGCGGCACCGTTTCTGTGTGGAGAGTCAGCTGGATGGATCTTCCACTCCCAGGTACTCCCATTCCTTGCAGCGGCTTCCTCCAAGGCAACTTTGTTCTGACTGGCCAGGAAGCTGTACAAATCTTCCAGAACTGGCTTGGCACCGATGAAATTTGTACCTGGATCAGACCAAAGTTTTCTTGGGTAACCCCGGATTGCTGTAAACCTTTGATAGGCCATAAGAAATGCCTCTGTGGACACTGCAATGGCTAGTTCAGTGTGGATGGCCCTGCTGGCCATACAACAGAAGACCACACCCCACACTTTCATTGTGACTCTTCTCTTGACGTCATCCTTGACCTGATATGGTCCAAAGAGGTCCACGGTGGTAAACTCAAAAGGCAAAGCAGGCTCAGTTCTCTCAGGTGGCAGGTCAGCCATGACTTGTTGGCACCTTTTTGCCTTCGCCTTCTTACAGAGCAAACAAGCGTCAACAACTTTCTGTGCAACTCTTCTTCCTCTGATGACCCAGGCCTTCTTTCTCATCTTCAGTAGTGTCCCAGCCACTCCGTCATGACCCTCACCATGAGACTCTCGGGCTAACAGGATGGACACCCACAAGTCACCAGGCAAGAGAGGGACAGCACTGTGGTCTTCCTTGAAACTCTGCACTCTTCCCCCACAGACGAGGAGTCCAGTGCCCTGTTCCTTGTAGACAACAAGCCTGTCTGTGGTGGTGCTAGGAAATTTGGCGCCCTCTTGTGCTGCAAGGAACAGGTCACGCAGTGCGTCTTTCCTCTCCCTGACAGAGATGATGCCACTTGAGGGGACCGCCTCCCACTTTAGTCTGCTGAGAGTTCGGCTTGGTCCGAGAAACCGTTTTGCTGCCCTCCAGACCCAGGCGATAGCCTTCACAAGCTTGGATAAATCACTAAATCTTTCAGCATCAACAAGGCTCTGGATTTCAGAACATGTTGGCCTCTGTCCAGCCTGAGACTGAGACTGGTCCCGGTCCGGAGATGGTACTTGCCTTAAAGTCTGGGACCTTGTTAATGCTGCCACGAAAGCTTTCTTCTGCAATTTGTTGATGTTTTCTCTTGCAGCAGATGCAATTTCCTTTGCGGATTTGATTGGCCACTCACTCACAGCAAGCCTCAAGAATTTGGGACCGTTCTGCCACTCTGAGTCTTCGTCCAGGTCTTTAGGGCCTCCGCCTCTCGTGATCAGATCTGCGATGTTTTGCGGCCCGGGGACCCACCACCAGTCCTGGATTTGAGAGTTGCTTTGGATTTCACCGATCCGATTTGCAAAGAATGTTTGATAGCCGTAACTCTCTCTCTGGATAGCACCGAGGACGGTCTGGCTGTCGACGAAGTGGAACCATTTCTCAACCTTGATTCTGCAATGGGTTTGGAAGTACCTTTTCAGGCGGGAAGCAAACACCGCCCCACAGACTTCGGCCTTCACTGCATCACCCTTCTGATCCAAGGGGGTCAGTTTGGCTTTGGACTCTACCAACCTGGCAATCGGGCCTTGGCTGGTACTCCATCTCAGATACATCACTGCCCCATAGGCGTGCTCACTTCCATCTGAGAACGTGACTGCATATGGCTCCCCGTCATGGCACATGGGGGTCAGAGCTCTAGGGAATTTGACTCTGCCGAGCTGAACATATTCTCTGAACAGCTCAATTGCATCTTCCCTCAGACCATCAGAGAGTGCTGTGTCCCATGTGTCCTTGGCGGGGGAGCTTTGGCTTTTGGCTTCCTGGAATGCTCTGCGTACTAGGATTGCCCCTTTCTGTTTTGCAGGAGTCACCAGGCCAGCAGGATCGAACAGTCCAGCCACTTGACTGAGCAACTCCCTTCTCGTTAGTGGATTTGGAGTTTGAAGCCTTACTTCCTCTTCCAGGAGATTCTGGCCAAGCCGCATCTTCCTCTTCCTTTTTGAGAAGTTGACTGAAGTCATAGCATGAAGTTTGTCTTCCTCCACAATGTAGCCCAGACCAAGCGCTTTGTTGTCATCGTCACCCATCTGATTGGGAAGGACCATTGTTCCAGCTTCAGCTCCTGTTTGCTCCCCTGGCTCATCCTGAGGCTCCTGCCTCCCACTTTGGCCTGAGAACACCCACGGCTTCAGCTGAAATCCTCCAGCGGTGAGGATGCATTCCACATTGGCAGCAGTGGCTTTTAGGAGGGAAAGGTCATTACTTGAGGTCAGGAGGTCATCGACATAGCTGTCTTCTTGTAGTATCCTTCGCTCGTCCTCCAGATGAATGAACTGAGGGAGATTGGAAGTTTCCCGCATAGCAAGCTGTGCAATGCATCCCGCTGGCTTGTCCCCAATGTTCACCCTTGTGATGGCAAACTCTCCTAGCTCCTCATCTTCAGAGTCTCGCCACAGGAACCTGTGTAAGTGCACTTCACGGTCTTCAAGCCAGACAGAATTATACATTTTCTTTATGTCGCCCAAAGCAGCAAAGACTCCGCTTCGAAATCTCAAAAGGACGGCACGAATTGGATTTAAGACATCTGGGCCCTTCATTAGCATGTCATTCAAACTCACACCCCTGTACTTTTGGCTGCTATTCCAGACAAGCCTCACCGGGGTTGTGATAGAGTGAGGATTTGGTGCTATGAGGTGACTCACATACCACACTGGCCCAGTCCAACCGGAGAGGATGTCTTGGGACAGCTTGATTGCAGCTCCACGTGAGACCATGTCATGCACTTGGGAAGCATAGGCAACTTTCCACCTGGGCTCCTTGCCAAGGTAGCGTTCTGTCCTAAGGAACGTAGCCTCAACAGCTCCTCTGTTGTTTGGGAGTGAAACTGGGTCTTCGAGCCAGGGATATTTGGCATGCCAGTGTGGATCTTTGCTGTGGCAGTCACCTGTGCTGTAAGTGAGTCCCCCTCTCACTACTTCCAGTTCCCGCTCTTCTGCCAGAGTCATCTCTTTGCCTCCTGGTTGGCAATTTCCACAACGGCACCCCCCGCATCTTGGCTCGCAAGCAGCACCAAGACTATCCCATTTCCACCACTCCAGAAAATCTTGACAGGTGGTCAAAGTGGTGGATTCCTGAATGTTGCAATGGGGCTGAACGATTGATGGTTGGTTGGGGAGTTTGGCTGTAAGTTCTTCATACTTGGTGGCAGCTGTCCTCATGGACCTGGCAAAGTGTGTGCTTGATGTATGAGCCGACATGGCGACGTCTTCAAACAGGTCTGGATGGGTACCTCCCACCGTCTTCCCCAATGGCCCGTCCCAGAGCACAAGGTCCCCGACAACCCTGATTCGCTGTGGCGCCAGCTTGCCTTCTCTATGGCTTATCAGGAGATCAACTTCCTTTTGGCCTTGTGAGCTCTTCAATGGACAGGTCAGGAAAGAACTTTTGTAGTTGGTGCGCTGTCACCCCCTTGTGGACATCGGCTATGCTGTTCAGTCCGTAACAGACCAACTGGTGGGACTGCAGGCTTCCCTTTGAGGTCTTCACTCTGATTTTTAGCAAGTATCTCCTAGTTTCCACATTGATCTTCATTCCCCCGACGCCGTGGACAACTAGGGTAATCTCCTCGCTCCTCAGGTTCAGTTTGCCTGCAGCCTTATGAGTGATATAATTCGTATCCGATGCCAAGTCAATCAGAGTGCCAATCTTCTGTCCGGCATTGGCGGTCACTTGAAGAAGCATCATTATGACTGGTAGCTCTTGCAGGCCGTGTTGCCCGAGAAGGT
>JAODXP020009364.1:12500-14221 GCA_027497455.2 Sardinella longiceps | reverse complement strand
GGAGGAGACTCATCACATAAGAAATCCTCTGAATCCACTGAAATGCATTATGGCCGTTTGTAACTAAAACATGGCGTAGTTGAGGAACTGGAAGTCCTGCCTTTCTGTGAAAATAGCCAATCACATCGCTGAGTGCTGTCTGACTGACTGTCATGAGTGTGTGAATGAATGAATGCAGGGTGCGATTTGTAGGGGGATGGCTCAGAAATCCCCACTTCTGGTTTTGGTATCCCTCCCTCTGCTTGAATAATTTTATCTCCGGTGGGGATAACATTTATCCCCCCTTGATATCTCATGACAGTATGCAAGCCATGTTATGTGACTAAAGAACATCTAGCGCGCATAAACAAGCGAATTATAAAATGTAAAAAATGCGTCCTGTGTCCTGAATTGCGTGCGTGACAACTGGCGAACTTTGCCGCGAACTTCAGCCTATGCACAGGTGTTTTTTTTTTCTCACTGAAAAGACTAAAGCTTGGAAAACGAAAGGAAACTTCGTGATGTTATTACATTGCTTGAACAACTTTGTGCAAAGGAAAACGAACTGTTTGTCATAGGCATAATTTAAGTTTGATATGAAATGCGTGTATTGTCAACGTATCAGGCAAAATATCCTTCTGAATTGCGGGGGATGACAATTTTTTTTAGGTCATAGCCTACAGCCAGTAGTGGAAAATGACAGAGAAATTGCATAATCTAGGCAAAATGCTTCAACAATACCTAAGGAATGCCTAGCTGGCCCTATTTGCATTGGCTATTTTTATGCTCAATGCCCTGGCTTTCCTCACATTTGCAAAAACAAATTGTTTAGGTTACAGTCTCCAGCGCCCTATACCGCACATACCGTCGGATCCAACGAATGACTTGGGTCAACACATCTCTGAGATATCAAAGTAATTTGGCTATTGTCGGCAACATTAAACAATGTAATCTGCAGCACTTTATTTAACTATTTAACACACAGTAAGCAGCAGGAGAGTTAAGTCTGAACGAGAGAGTTTCTAAGTTTTGTGAAAAATGTTGCGCTCGACACGCAGCAGTCACAGGAACTGCAGTAGACTTCAGGAGGCATCAGACACTGCGCTGTAACCCAGATAGGATACTAATAGCAGTTTTTTTTTTTTTTTTTGGGGGGGGGGGGGGGGTCATTTTAGTGTCTAGTAGGCTAATGACGTCACCAACGCAATACCGTTTCAGAATCATCCCCCCTCTGATTTTTTCATAAATCGCACCCTGAATGAATGAATGAATGAATGAGTGAATGAATGAGTAAAAAGATTAGGTTTTATCATTACCATCCTAACTGAGGGACTCTGTACTGTATGTGTGGAGTGATATAGGAAATGAGTGAGTGAGTGAGTGAATGAATGAATGAATGAATGAGCAAAGTGAGTGAGTGAGTGAGTGAGTGAGTGAGTGTGTGAATGAATGAGTAAGTGAATGAGAAAAGAGTGAAGTGAGGGTGTTACGTGATTACCATCCAAGCTGAATGACTCTGATTCTGTGCTTGTCGGGGTAGAGTGTAGAGTGATGGCACGCAACACAACCTGCTTCACTCAGCACTCATATGACAGGAGTCTTGCTTGGCTGTTTTCCCCTTTCCAGCCCTCATAACCTTTGGGAGGTGAGAGGAGGAACACCTCACAATGTTTTGTGCAAAGCTTTTTAAACAACGCCCCCACCCCCCTAGGGCCACACCCACACCTTTGCCACCTCTGCCA
>JAODXP020009364.1:0-10000 GCA_027497455.2 Sardinella longiceps | reverse complement strand
TTGACAAATGAGAAAAGGAATGAGTTGATAAAAAAGGGATGAAGAAAAAGAGAGGGGGAAGAGACAAGGAAGGGGGTGAGGGTGGGGGTTAGGGTGGTAAGGAGAAGTATCACGTTACCTCTGAGTTTGATGACTTCTGAGAAAGTCACTTAACCTGAGAAGTGCCATAGAGAGACTGAGAGAGGGAGAGAGAGAGAGAGAAAGAGGGAGCGATACATAGAGGGAGGAGGGGAAGGACAGTAGAGTGATTGTGTGTGAAAAAGAGAATGATCGACTGGCAGATACAAAGAAAGAACAAGAGAGATAGAGATAAGAAGTAGTGTATAGTAGGTACAGTGGAGAGAGTGTGTTTATGAAAGAGTGAGAGAGAGAGAGAGAGAGAGAGAGAGAGAGAGAGAGAGAGGAAGGGAAAAAACAGCATCTCACTCTTGATGATGTTAGCAGAGTGAGGACAGGATCGATGGCTGGGATCCAGAGCTCAGATCTCTACAGAGGGAGACAAGCAGTACTGCTAGTGCTACTAAATCAATGAGCACTCTAAGCAGAGCTCACAGCAGCCACACTCATGGTCCCATACAGTACATGGCCTTTAGGTGGGGGCTCACTGGACCGGCCCTGTTGTCAGTGTAAAATTACTCTAATATGACAATATGTGAGAAAAAAACACCTGAGAATCAAAATAATAACCATTTGGCATTTTCATTGTTTTGTTTTTTAACTTAATCACTTGTTATTATTTTGCTGTAAATTGTATGTTGGTGTGAGCGTACTGTAGATTTGACTTCTTTATTGCATTAATTGTTCTGTGTGTTGAGGTAGCCTGGGCGAAAAGCCGACTGTTGAGTCCGTAACAGTCTGGTCCAATGCAACCGTCATAGTCCATACTGCCTACATATCTATTTTGCAGGTATTTCTTCTGAAATTATTATTTTGAGATTAACTAGGCATAAAACAAGCATGTAGACAGCAAGAATATACTGAATCACCAAAAAAAGATACAAGGATTTTTATTTGTCACATTAATTTGATTAGTCTGTCAGCCTATTTGTGCAAAGTACAGAAATGCAGTTGAGAAGTGGCTAGACAGGAGGGTTGGTGATGGGCGGGGCATGGGGCACACCAACAAGGAGCAAGAGGGGCGAGGAAAAACTCCCTTACCTAATAAGTTCACACTACACGATTTTAGAGCCGATTCTGATGTCGCAGGGTCGATCACAGGTGGTCGTGGGGAAACTCGGCAGTGGATCTGCGAGTCCAAGTCGTCATGTGTGAACAACTCTCCGACACGATTTAGGGCAGTCGCGGGCTCGACGCAAGTTGTCAGGGGACATCTAGCATGTCAGATATTTGGAGAAGTCGCAAGCTATTTTCCAAGCAACAGCCAATCAAGAAACATGACTCACATTGTCATCTTTAAAATTTCCAAACTCCAAAACCGTATTTGAAGTTGCACTTCTTCACCAAGCAATAGCCTTCTTTGAAAACGTGTCATGCGAAGTCTACTTGCGAAAACAGATACAATCCAGATAACCTCGTCAATAATTCTAAAATATTTTTGCGGCAATAACGAAAATGAAACAGTAGCTACAGACAACATGAGATCAGTGGCAAACTAACAAGTGGCAGTCATGCCTGTAGCCTATAGTCAGAAACATTTTAACCGTAAACTGGCTCTGATAGTCTGTATGCTAACGTTAACGTTATGGTGTTGATTAGCCTATACGAACGTGGACACAACCAGCGCACCATGGCTCTGTCTGGGCCAGGTCTTGTAGTGTGAACACAGAGGTCGCAGATCAGCCTCGCGCCCGACCATGAGACTCCCGATACTAAAATTGGTAGTCGTTAAATGTGAAAACTCGAGAGCTCACAGACGTGTCTTGTTTTGTCGTGTCGTGGCTAAAACCGTGTAATGTGAACTTGGCTTTAGCAGATCCACAACTGCCAGGGGATTCAGGGGTGGGGGAGTGGGGATGGGGCAGTGTGCTGTTGCATATGGGGAAAAAGGCATGGTGGTGGTGTGATGTTATGTTGTCTGGTGTGTGTGTGTGTGTGTGTGTGTGTGTGTATGTGAGTGTGTGTCTGTATGTGAGTGAGTGTGTGTGTGTGAGTGAGTGGGTGGGTGCTCGTTGGTCAAGGGGCCTTCCTGTGTGTATATAATAAGTATATTTTTAAGTATGAGTGCTCCTTTTAACAATTGTATGGATATAAAAAGAATGATTTAACACAGGACTGGAATGATGACCATCGGAGCAGAGTTTGTGCCTCTACTATTACTACCAGGGTGAAAATAACTATAGATTGTCTCATTGAAGGACACATCCTGGTAGGAGTACAGGTGTATCCATCTATCTGCATCATAAAATGAGACCAAACCCCCATCATAATCCACAAACACCCCGATTCTCTCTGGCTTATCTTGAAGAGTGAGATTGACAGAAGAGCCAGCTAATGCCTTATACTGATTGTCTTTCAGCCATATTGCCCAGTATCCATACTTAGGGCTCAGAGTAACCTTTCCCTTGGTGTTAATTGAGTCTCTGGCTATTCCTAAAAACCACCCACTCTTCCCACTAACCTGTACCTCATAGTAAAATCTACCAGAGGTGAAGCCCTGCTTTCCCAACACGGAGACCACAGGATCAAATCGCTTGGGTTTGTCAGGCCGGTTCTGTGGGGTATCCACATATGTCACCTTTTTCCCGTCAACAGACAAGATGAGGTTGTTTTCAGCTGTATCAGGATCCAGAGTCACATCCACTGTCAAAGATGAAAAGCACAGACTGAAGCCAGTTGCAGAGTGTAACCTAAGGATAGCTCCGAACAAGTTTAAGCATAGCCTGCTGCACGAGCCTTCTAACAGCAATATATTTCGATGAAATGAAATAATTTGAACAGCATAGACCTAACGCGAACGCGAAACACTTACATTGAGTCAATGTAACCTCAGATCTTACTTTCGGTTTCAATAGTAAGGTCCCATTGATTCAGTGTAAAGTGCCAGTTCGTTTCACGTCGGTTCGTTCAATGCTGTACCAAATTATTTTGTTCCACTCGCTAACTAGCGCATTTAGCAAGCTCTTTCAACAGGGCTATGCTTGAATTCACTCCGGTGCTATCCTTTAAAGCACAGGTTCTGTTTTAGACAATAAAGGAGAGGTGTGATAAGGTGTGATGCTGAAAGTATATTGCAACAAAATAAAAATAAAAAATTCAACTTTGCCGAGGAGCAGAATTCTGATACGTTCATGCTGGCCGGAAAAGACTGCTAGCTAGTTTTAGCTTCCAGGGGCACTGAGCTAGGTGAGTAGCTATTACTAAGTTTTCAATTCCTCATTTTTATGTTGGAACCAGCGTTATACTATCAACAAGTGTAGGGCTACTTTGAGCCTTTCTATGCTTTAACACAATGATTTGGCTAAGACCTAGAGTAGTAGTTCAGTACAGTGCAAAATGTCCATGGCTCAATGATGGCCGAGTTTGCATGGAAGTAGGTTGCATGCAAAATCAGAGCCCTCATAGCAGGTGTTTCAGTGAACAGTCAGGCTGTGGTTGAACCTGGACCCTGCACATGTAAGCATGCTTATATTTATCTACATAATCAGCTGGTTCTGAGGTTGTTGTCCGTTATTTGTCATTTTTAAGGATTTGTTACATTGCCTAATCAACAGTTACCTCTGGCAAGGATCTTATGTTTTGGTGATTGGTGATTCTAGATCTAGTTGGTGATGTAGCACCATCTAGAATTTGTATTGCATCAGTGACCTTAAGGCCGTGCCTGCTCTGCACTCTGGCTCGCTGCGTTGGAGCACCACCAAGGCTATGCCCAGTTTCAGAAGAGCTGTTATTTTCGTAGGTCTAATAAAAAAATCTCAATAAAATATGTTGTAGTTTTGTATTGCATTTCTAATAGACAAATAGTTGATAATTCTAATAAAAATATTTATGACTGATAATCGATTAAGAAAATGTCACCAAATGCCTGTCCCTATTGGCAAGTATAGGCCTAGATAGATAATCAACAGCCTGATCAAAATTGATGACTGTATACTGTGGCATACACACCTGCATATCGTGTAATGTGTCTCCCTGTACAAAAAAGAAGATTTAAGGAAAGTTAAGCCCTGTTAAGTTATTTTCATTGTAAACAAGGCAATCTAATAGTATTTCCAAGCTTAAAGGTTTGGTTGATAAATGACTAGCAGTTCATAGTATACACAGTGTTTTGTACATAAGCCACTTGCAGAAAAATACTGTTATGATACACTGATTACATGTTTTGTGTCATTTGACATCAAGCAGCTTAAGTAGGAGTCTTGTCAAGCATTTGTGAAACACTTCATATATCTGTGGACATGAGAAGCACACTCTGTATAAATTTATCCACTCACGGAAGTCACAAAATCCGCTCTGCAGTACGTCCCTCTCAGCAGCCAAGGTGTTCAGTGCCTCCTGTAACTTGGCTTTCTCCACAGTTAGGTTGCTGTACCTGCTCTGCATTTGATTGGCATCTGCAGCTGCAATCCTCCCATTAGAACACACAGTAGCCCCAGGCAAACCACAGCACATTTGTAACATCCTAAAAGGAAATATTTACAAACACAGTTAAATTCGACAGGTATTTAGCAGACATTTTTATCCTAACCTACTCAAGCCAATTAAAGTTACCGCTGCTCTCCCAGACAACAGTAATACAGTAATAAAATGTTGTGATACTGTATGTTAACAGTAAAATGTTTATCGGACATTTAATTGGTAAACACATACAGTGATATACATAAAGAGAAAATGCCATATTTACCAAGAGCTTTACTGTTTGGATTTGCTGTGTTCTTTCTAGTCCGGCTGGATACCATGTTAACATATATTCCTTCATTTTCTTTCTCTCTGGAAAGATTCTCAGGCTTTTCCATTCTTTGACAGACTTTTTTATATGCTTCTCTCTTAATCTGCTCTTGTTTAAAGAGAGAGAAGATGGAAAGAGAATGAGAGAGAAGCAGAAAGATTCTTCCTATATCACACATTTTCAGAGTGAAAGAGGATGTTGAGGTGTATTGTTTACCAAAAATAAATGTGTGCTGTAAAGAACAGGACACATCCTGTGAGGCTAAAATTGGCTAAAATTAACACATTCAACCATAAAATGGGGAAGTTGCTTTTAAAAATCAGCTTTAGCTTAGCATAGGCACCGGAATGTAGTAGCCAAAGACTTGCTATCTGGCTACTTTACATTCCAGCACCTATGCTAAGCTAAACAGATAATTGGGGATGCTACACTAGGAAAACGCATGCACTGAGACCAAAACCTCTACAACAGCGAATCAAAGTGACATAGGCCTACTGATTTTGTGTGACTGTGACTCCTAATTAGCATTGTGTGATTTTCATAATGCGTTACCCACTGAATGCGAAGTAAGGGATAACGTTTCGGTGAGGCGATCATTATCCCGCTTATTACACGGACTATCTACTGTAGATATTATTAACTATGTGAAGAAGCCTTGTTTATCACTAGCTACTTTACTGTAACGGCAACTTTAGTGATTAAGATGGACCATACCGTCTGCTGAAAAAAAGTATTCTATTAATTTAGAGATCAGCTGATTGGCTAAGGCAACATTCTGTTACACTTTAGGTTGACAGCGGTCTGTTATACTTAGCAACGGTCCGTTATTAAAAATGATCAGACCTTAGAGCTTTGTAAAGTGAATGGAGCATTCTCCAGCATTCTAAAGAGCTGTGTAATAAAGGGAAGTGCTGTAAAGCAGGCGAGGGTTTTGAGTGATGAAGATCGATGTGGATGGAGAGCATCCCCCCTGCAGCGGTCGGGTGAGGAGTGAGACCGCAAAGAATGTTTACTCAAGCAACACTAACAACTCTGTGTGTGTGTGTGTGTGTGTGTGTGTGTGTGTGTGTGCGTGAGTGTGAGTGTGTGTGTACAATCCTGCTATGTTGAGTGAATGTGTGTGTGTGTGTGTGTTTGTGTGTTTGTTGTCCTGCTGTGCTAGTGAATGTGTGTGTGTGTGTGCGTGTGCGAGTGTGTGTATGTGTCTATGTGCGTGCGTTCATGTGTGTGTGTGTGTGTTTGTTGTCCTGCTGTGCTAGTGAATGTGTGTGTGTGTGTGTGTTTTTGCGAGTGTGTGCGTGTGTGTCTATGTGCGTGCGTTCATGTGTGTGTGTGTGTGTGTGTTTGTTGTCCTGCTGTGTTAGTGAATGTGTGTGTGTGTGTGTGTTTTTGCGGGTGTGTGCGTGTGTGTCTATGTGCGTGTGTTCATGTGTGTGTATATGTGTGTAGACACGGTGATGCCCCGCGGGCAGAAACACTGAATGCCGTGCGTGCCCATTCGCTGACATGAGCGGAGGGCGACCTTGTCATCAGAGATGTCACAGGTTCTGTCTCTCACCTCTCCCCAGACACACAGACGCTACACCAACACTACACATGAGGTGTCACGGAACAAGGAAGGAAATCATGAACAAACTAGAAAAGCGCTCAGAGAGCGCAGACCTCCGCCAAGGCAATGTGGTCACAAACACAATATACATTCCAGATCATGTTCTGGATCACCGATCGCCACCAAAATTGAATCAGCTCTTGCTTGTCCCAATATACACATTGTCCGAAAATTTCATCCAAATCCGTGCAGTACTTTTCGAGTTATCCTGCTGACAAACAGACAGACAAACCAACGCGACCGAAAACATAACCTCCTTGGCGGAGGTAAATAAAAAAATATGTTTGTGTGTATGTGTGTGTGTGTGTGTGTGTGTGTGTGTGTGTGTGTGTGTGTGTGTGTCAGAGTGGATATGTGTGCAAAGTGAAAAGAGAAAGAGAGGGATAGAGAGACTAGGAGAGGTAGTGTTTTCGCATGTGTGTGTGTGTGTTGCATGTGTGTGTGTGTAGGTGTGTAGGTGTGTGTGTGTGCGCATGCGTGTGTGTATGTGTAAGTGTGTGTGTGTCAGAGTGTCACATGCATACGTGTTTGTGAGAGAGAGGTTGAGAGAGATAGTCTTTTTGCATGTGTACTGTACTGTGCGTGTGTGTGTGTGTGTGTGTGTGTGTGTGTGTGTACTGGGAACACTAATATGCTGAAACAGGCAGATGTGATGAGTGCTTTATTGAACATTTCTGACCTTTCCCACCTTGCTGATGACAGCTATCACTGTTACACTCTTACTATTTTCATTACGCAGTCGTTTGCGGTGGCCTGCTTTGTATTGCCCATAAATACAGTATTGCTAAAAATAACACAATCAGAGGTTCATTCTGTTTTGTGTTTGTTTTTCTAAGTTGAAGATTCAGGTGTGAAAGCCACTTATTCCATTTGCAATAAATTTACAGAAATATATGTGGGCAATTCCAAGAAAAAGTAAACCTCACCTTAAAACTTCAAGTCTCATCTACATGGACATACAAATTCTTTCAGAAAACTTCCAATACAAAAAAGTATTGTCTCGATGCAATAATCATCTGAGTAAGTTTCGAAAGGATCTATTTGTTAACATTTTTACCCTATTCAGCCATAATGTAAGTCTATGGAGGGGCTTATAATAGGCATAAGTGGGTGATAACACACACAAAGATGCAATGCTATCAGTTATTTTTTATTGTTATATTACTATTTCTGTCGTTACAGGTTAAAATCCACCATTCACTGTTGTTTTGTATCGTTTTGGAAGGTTTTTTCCAGACGTCACATCCATAACGTCACATACCATAACGCCATTTCTCCCAATGAAAACCAACTTTTTTTACATTTCCATTTAATATTAAGTCTTTCTCTGTGTTTACTGAGGTGTCCTGTTTGGTTGGAATGTAGTAATATTTACATTTCTCTACAAATTTCACACACTTCACAGCAAAAACTACTCTCCATAAAAGTTTGTCAATTTTTCGTCACGTCCATTACTGCAAATTGAAAGGCTCATATTCTTATGATGTAAATCATGATATCAATTTTTTGTGTTTGCCTATATTCAGCCATAGAGTTTGCATAAGAATATGAAACAAAATTGTGAAATACTGATAGGTTTGCGGAGGTTATGTGGCATTTTGTTCATCAATAATGCATGAAAATGTCACGTCCATAACGCTGGAATTGCCCATGTATATCATTTCGAGTGTATCTGTAGTTTTTCACTTATTCATTTCTATAATGTATTGCATGTCATGTCCTGTCTGTTGTCTTATGCTTAGAGGCACACTAAAACAAATTCCAGATGTTTGATCATATTGGTAATGAAGACTTTTGAATCTTAAAAACTCCAATTGGAATGTTTTGGCCTCATTTTTATATAGTACTTGATAAAAATATTTTTATTGTACTTTGACAGAAATTTCCTGGAATTTCTTATTAATACAACTCATGTTTTGACTAAATATCTCAGAACTTGGATTTAGAAGGCTTTTAGCATCAGAACTCTTCAGAATCTTGTGCTCAAGGAGACCGGAACCAACCCAAGGGCAAAGGCCCGCTGTTTTCGCCCCACCTCGGCCACTGCTGGGTTGGCAGGAGCGGCTGGAACATCCTGGCAGAAATGCTTCAGCAGAAAAGCTCCAGCCCCAAAGCCTTTTCACACTGCATGGTCATCAAAACTGGACCCAGCCAGCAGCGGAACCACAGCAACGGGTTCTGGCGCTGCTCCCTGCACCCACACAGGGGGCCCGAGTCAAGCAAACATTGCCCCAGCTGAAGTATGCACGCACACGCACGCACACACACACACACACACACACACACACACACACACACACACACACATGTTAAAGTTACACACACATCTTCACATCATGCAAACCACACATCCACATTCATGCATAAACTTGGCATTCACACACACACACACACACACACTTATCACACATATCAAGCAAAAACATTGTCATTATTTTCATTATTATTATTTGATATTATCACACACACACACACACACACTCTGACACACACACTCTGTCTCACACACACACACACGTACACAGAACTACCTCCAAATGGCAAACACTGCCTAGTTGAACTAGTCACGTGTGTCTCTAGCACCAGTGGATGCTTGTAGGGGCAATTGGAATAGACTACACACACACACACACACACACACACACACACACACACACACACACACACACACACACACACACACACAGCGGCACGCCCAGCTCAGCATCTAGCAGCCTGCATCTGGTGAGGGCCAGAGCAGTGGGCCCCTTAGCTGCTGCTGAAAAATAGAGAGTCAGCTCTGCTCCTCAGCTTTCCATTGGTGCCCCCGGCAATTTGTCTTTCTCCTAATTACCCACAGCTAGCCTGTGCCGCTGTGTGTGTGTGTGTGTGTGTGTGTGTGTGTGTGTGTGTGTGTGTGTGTGTGTGTGTGTGTGTGTGTGTGTGTGTGTGTGTGTGTGTGTGTGTGTGTGTGTGTGTGTGTGTGTGTGTGTGTGTGTGAGAGAGTGTGTGTGTGTGTGTGTGTGTGTGAGTGTGTGTGTGTGTGTGTGTGTGTGTGTGTGTGTGTGTGTGTGTAGTCTATTCCAACTGTTACTGAGCCTGAGAAGAAGACAATGCGTTAATTGTGTAAGCTCTCGGAAGAACAGAGGGTTCCCTAAATGTGTTTCTTGTCAGGGGCAATTCTTATGGTCAGTGAAATGTTTTCATTTTGGCATCAACAACAAAACAAAGAATAAACATAGAAATTCAAAGGAATACAATAACTTAATTTAGACAAATATAGCCCTATAACCACATATAACCAAATACACTCATGCCATGTGGGAAACGAATACACTCATGCCATCAATATAACAATGGACTGCAGTGTAAATACCACTGAATTCTGTTCAGTGGTTGATTGTTTTCTTCATCGCTAAGCCCTGTGCCTCTTCTTCACCTCTCGTGGCCTTGTTACGTAACGCCCCATACGTGGAGCGGAGCTGGCCGTGTGGCCATGCCAGGCTGGGTCCGAGGGCACACAGGGGAGGGAGGGGTTTTCAGATGACTGGCACCACAGAGATGAC
>JAODXP020009363.1:10000-14284 GCA_027497455.2 Sardinella longiceps | reverse complement strand
CCTCCTCAAATATCCAGTGCTGAAAAGAATTGTGTTTCGATAATAAGGCTACATTCACTGAACAATTTACATGAGGTCTATTATCCTTGTTGGAATGTTGAAAAAGCCAACATAGTATATTGCATTTTAGCCCCAGTTTGTACAAATTCCACCCTGCTCCTCACTACATAGTCTTGCTAACTGTAAGACCAAGTTAAGAGTCACATAGATGTCCTCTCTATCTTATAGTTATATGAGTTTCTAAAGCATAAGGAGCCTGGCTAGTAAGCCAATAGACTGGAAATTGTGGGTTCGAATCCCGGCTGCCACCGTTGTGCCCTTGAGCAAGGCACTTACTGTAACCCTAAGTTGCTCTAGGGGAGACTGGTCCATGAAATTGATACATGTAAGTCGCTGTGGATAATAAGTGTTTGCCAAATGCATAAATAAATAAAATAAATAAAACACAAATGTGGTTTTACAGGACACCATCAGATCCATCATGAGAACCCTGTCAGATCAGCTGGACATTGATAAGATCCTCTATGATGAGGCACTTGCCCATATTAAGGTTGGTTTTCCAAACTACATAAAGCTTTTTTTAAACCCATTGGTATACCATTTGCACCAGCATTACAATAATGTTTCCACTATGGTTACAGTGAAACAAGGTTACAAATAGGCCTTAAAGTTGATTCCTCTCAGCAGGGGCGTCACTAGAAATTGTAGGCCCTATGACGAATAATGATTTTGGGCCCCCCAAATATTGATTTTATTATTCAAATTTAATCTGGGCCCCAACTTTCAGTAACAGGCCCTTAGAATCATCCTAATTCTTCAACCCCCCCAGTGGCGCTCCTGCCTCAAAGTAGTTCATGCTCTTCTCCTGTTATAAAATGTAAAAAATGTGTTGCTTTCAGAATTAGCACGGGACAGACTATCAACATCTATCTAGTCTGAATGCTACTAAAGCAAGATTTTAATTTCTGTGCCACAAATGTTCCTGTTCACAATCTGCAGCATCTACTCCTAATTTTCCACACATTTCCTCCTCTTGTGACAGGCCCAGGCTGCGCAGACAGAGAGACAGATAAAAGAGGAGTTTGAGAAGCTCCAGCAGTTCCTTCGAGAGGAGGAGGAGGCCCAGATAGTGACCCTGAGGCGCGAAGAGGAAAGGAAGAGGTGGAAGCTGATGAAGAAGATCGGGGAGATGGACGAAGCCGCTGCCATGCTGGAGAGAAGAGCCGAACTCGTTGAGCTGGAGATGGGAGCTGAGGATGCCACCTTCCTTCAGGTGAGGTGCAGAGTTCCTCAGGTGTTTACAGGTAGACAGAGCTTGTCCAGTTGATTGATGCATTTATGTTATGCACTTTGTGTGCATCCACCACCCATTATTGCATAAATAAAATACAGGCCAAGGTAGTGTTAACTCTTTCCCGTCCTGGCAAAAAACAGTAAAAATTACTCCTTTACTATCAAATTCTGGTAACCTAACCTAAGCATATCTCAGGGAAAGTAACTATTTTATAGTCAAGCAGCTTTGTCCTTGCAGTTCTGGTTATGAGTACTTACACTTTATTTGATTTGGTCTGTTACAGAAATACAAGGACATTAAACAAAGGTAAGTTCTCCCCAGTCAGTTTGCAGATTATTCAGTTGAGAGAGTGAGAGAGAGAGAGAGAGAGAGAGAGAGAGAGAGAGAGAGAGAGAGAGAGATTACTAATGATAGTGTGTGTGTGTGTGTGTGTGTGTGTGTGTGTGTGTGTGTGTTCCAGGGTCAAGGCCAGTGTTCCAGATCACACACTGACTTCAGGAGCTCTGATTGATGTGTCAAGACACTTGGGGAACATCAGATTCAAAGTCTGGGAGAAGATGAGGAAGATTGCTCCATACTGTTAGTGAACACACACACACACACACACACACACACACACACACACACACACACACACACACACACACACACACACACACACACAGGTCTAAACACACAGACACACACAAATAGGTATCATTCTATCATATTCATTTAACACTGTCTTATTGATGGAAGGAGCCATTTTCATGCCTTTGGCACCCTCTAGATTACCTCACTCACGTCAGATCATGCGCTACGTAACTTTCGTAAGGCACTTCCGCGCAACGATCTGATGTTGAAGCCCATCAGAGAGATTTCAAGCCATTATTCTCTAACCGGACCAATCAGGGCCGCTGGCTGCTGTAGAGGGTGTGACGTAGCGAAGAAGCAACTGTTTTGAATCCAACCAATCCAACAAACGTAACGAGCGTCATCGGTTGGTTTCGATGTGGTTGGCTGCAGTGTACGTCAATTAAATTGATGGACAAGCCGTTTGCCCAGTTAGATTCAAGGATTTCTGGCTCCTGAAATAATTCGTCTATCGCTGAATATCAGATGAACGCGCGTAGCGCTACATCTGACGTGAGTGAGGTAACCCTCTAGAGGCCTAAAAGCCACACTGCACGTTATGTTCAGACACCCTCTTCTGAAGTTTGAATTCTATTCCACAGATCCATCAATCTATCATTATTCACTATTCCTGCTAATGATGTTAATAATTTCCATTGATCAATATACAGTTCTGTTGTAGTGTGCATGGATGTCTGACTGTCCCGTCCTGTTGTGTTGTGTTCCCTTTTAGACCCTGTGGTTCTAGACCCAAACACAGCCCACCGGTTCCTCCATCTGTCTGAGGACCTGAGCCGTGTCTGGGACAGTGGAACCCGTGCAGAACTCCCAGAGAACCCTGAGCGCTTCTTTGAGTACGAGGAGGTTCTAGGTTCCGAAGGGTTCTGCTCAGGACGGCGCTGCTGGGAGGTGGAAGTGGGCGGAGCTGAGGTCTGGATTGTGGGCGTGGCCTCTGAGTCATGTGAGAGGAAGGGGAAGTGTAAGACTGTACCAGAGGAGGGGTTTTGGGTCCTCCATCACAGAGAGGGCAGGTAATGTGTGTGTGTGTGTGTGTGTGTGTGTGTGTGTGTCTGCGTGTGTGAAAGAGAGAGAGAGAGAGAGAGAAATGTATTTTGTCTTGCCATTAAAGCTCTATTGAATGGAGAGAGAGATATAGAGTGTTTGTGATCCACCAAGGGAGGTAACACAGAGCACCTTGTATATTTGTGTGTGTGTCTGTGTGTCTGCATGTCTGTGTGTGCATCTGCATATGTGTGTGTGTGTGTGTACTGTGTGTGTGTGTGTGTGTGTGTGTGTGTGTGTGTGTGTGTGTGTGTGTGTGTGTGTGTGTGTGTGTGTGTGTGTGTGTGTGTTTCTCTCTGTGTCTTCTCTGTGTCAGGTACAGTGCGCTGGTGTCTGCAGACGTGAGCATCCCCCTGCACACTGAGCACAAGCTACAGAGGATCAGAGTGGAGCTGGACTGGGCAGGAGGCCAGGTGACCTTCACCAATACCGACAACAACACACACTTGCACACCTACACACACACCTTCACCGAGAGAGTGTTCCCTTACTTCTACACACAGTGCAAGGAACCACTGAAGATCCTCCCTGTTGGTGTGTCTGTGTCTGTGAGCGAGACTACGACCATTTAAGAGTTTGTTTGTTTGTTTGTTTCCTCAAACGTTGGTTTGGCAGGTATTTTAATGAAAGCACTTTAAATGTTTTTGAATTGCACCTCTGAAAAACTGAGCTGAATAGCCTGGCTTAAAATATTGGTTTAAAATATTAGTCACTATAGTCAATAAAGCTCAGTGAATGACTTCATATCATATCAAAATCTATCCTGTTGATCACTGCCTGTGTGTGTCAGTGTCAGTAACACACACACACACACACACACACACACACACACACACACACACAGACACACACACACACACACACACCAAATGTTTCGATGTCACATCTCCTCAAATTTTCTGTTGTATCTTTTAGTATACAAAACTAAGGAGTCTCAGCAGTAACCAATAGTAAATGATGCTCATGCTTTCAAGTACAACTTTAGATTAAGTTCTTCTAGCTATTCTTTGAAGAGTGCAATTATTTTCATCAGTCAAGTCACTTTACATTAACATTATATGCTTATTTATTTTATTCTATTCATGTTTACAGAGTTAATAATACATGTTATGTATGAATTAGTATCCTATCTTACAAATAAATGATATGATATATAATAAATTAATAATATATGTCTAAGGTGTCACATACTCTTTTTTGTTCATTACCTAGCCTACAGTATGTACCTACAGACCAACACAGCAACGGCACACAGTATTTGTCTATTATTCTTTCATATACATAGTCATGGATTTCCTTTAATGGAAAATACCATA
>JAODXP020009362.1:12500-14377 GCA_027497455.2 Sardinella longiceps | reverse complement strand
CACAACCCTACAGGTGTACAACAGTACTGTATAACACAAGCCTACAGGTGTACAACAATATAACACAACCCTACAGGTGTACAACAATATAACACAACCTTACAGGTGTACAACAGTATAACACGACCTTACAGGTGTACAACAGTGTAACACAACCCTACAGGTGTACAACAGTATAACACAACCTTACAGGTGTACAACAGTATAACACAACCCTACAGGTGTACAACAATATAACACAACCTTACAGGTGTACAACAGTATAACACGACCCTACAGGTGTACAACAATATAATACAACTCTACAGGTGTACAACAGTATAACACAACCCTACAGGTGTACAACAATATATCACAACCTTACAATATAATACTGACACAATGGTTGAAGTGTATTACACTGTGAGATGTGTGTATAAAGTATTGTATACACCTGTTGAACTCATGGTGTAATATACACACAGTACAATGTGTGTATAAAGTCTATTATACACGTGTTATAAGCTCAACTCATAGTGTAATAGACACACAGTACAGTGTGTGTATAAAGTCTATTATACACGTGTTATAAGCTCAACTCATAGTGTAATATACACACAGTACAGTGTGTGTATAAAGTGTATTATACACGTGTTATAAGCTCAATCATATGTGTATATGTGTAATTATATGTGTTATAAGCTCAACTCTATGTGCATATGTGTAATTATATGTGCCTAATATAACATTATGAGTTTGTCTCCTCAGAGATGCAAGGCAGATATGAAGGCCCTTATCAAAGCAAACAAAGTGATTCTCTCAAAGACGGACAAATTTAGGTAAGATCTCACACACACACACACACACACACACACACTCACAGGCTGCATCCGAAATGGGAAGGTAGTGGCTTGCCTCCGCTAAACATTTTATCTACGTACGTAGTCTGGACCAAGCCCCCCTAGCTGCCTTTCCATCGGTTACTCTATGGTTTAGCCAATCAGTACACAGTTTGGAGCGATGTCTCAAATTTTTGTATTCCTAGATAGGAACACTGATTGTTATCCCCCCCCTCCCCCCCCCAAAACACACACACACTTTCGAATTACATTCACAAAATTGGTACATGACATTAGCATCCATGATCTTGAGGATTTATTGCCACTACGATGTCAAAATAGATCAGAACTTGCTTAATACTGAAAACCGAAAGTTGTAGGCGTGAGAGCCAGGCGTGGGAATACGTCATATCCAAACGGAAAGCTATTTCAATTGCGTTGGGCCAGACTGTATGACATAGTCAACAGTCGCTTTCGTCCAGGCTAGGGTTTGGTAGGCTGATGCTAGCCTGACATAGCCCGACCATAATGCTGCTGTTCATCCGTATTCATGGTCTGGAGGTTCTTTAACCTGACGCGATTATAGTGCGGGAGGGAGGGCATTCAGTTCTGGTTTGAAACGATTGGACAGCTCGTCTAATCAGCTTCGTTTATTGGCCGGTAGACTCTCTACCGATGTAAACATGCGCCAGAAGACTGTTCCCAGACCATAGTTACGGATGAACATTCGTATTATGGGCGGGCTATGTCAGGCTAGGCTGATGCCATTATTGTGAGCACCTGTGTTTGGGGTGGGGTTACAAAAGGGGTTCTCCTTTCTCTCTCATGTGGCAATTTTCTTTATTTGTGTTACAGGCACCTTTTGATTTTCTTCCTGGCACTGCCACCTTTCTCTCTCTCTCTCCTCTTATGACTATCTCTCTCTCTTTCTTTCTTTCTTTCTTTCTGTCTTTACAACCGCTAATGTACTAATACAGACTCCTACATTGCATCCACTTCTTTCCATTATCATACCCCCATACATCCCCTACACATTGTTTATCTTTCTTAGTTTTGGTG
>JAODXP020009362.1:0-7500 GCA_027497455.2 Sardinella longiceps | reverse complement strand
ACACTTTCCCATTAAATTATTTACTTTATTTTCATGACTGTTGCCTTCAGTGACAATCTACAAAATAAACAAACTTATGAATGAACACGTGGCATTATGTACTTAATAAAAAAAAGTGTGAGAGAACTGAAAACATGTTTTATATTCTTGTTTCATCAAAGTATTCTTTTTTTGTTTTGATAACTGCTTTGTCCTCTTTTTATTTTTTGGCTGAGCTTCAAGAGGTAGTCACCTGAAATGGTTTTCCAACTGTCTTGAAGAGTTATTCATTCCCAGAGATGCTAAGAACTTGTCGGCTCTTTTGCCTTCACTCTGCGGTCCAGCTCACCCCAAACCATCTTGATCGGGTTCAGGTCCAAAATTTTGTCATAATCTCACACTTTTTTTGTTAAGCACATCATTTCATATGTGTTCATTCATAATTTTGATGCCTTTAGTGAGAATCCACAATATAAATTGTCCTGGAAATAAATGAAGCGCATTGAATGAGGGGTGTGTCCAAACTTTTGGTCTGTACTGTATGTATAAACGAACTATTTTGGCAATTGTGCAAACTAACACCAAGTGAATGTGGTACAATAGGTGCCATTTGTATTAAAAGAAAAAAGTGTGTGTGTGTGTGTGTGTGTGTGTGTGTGTGTGTGTGTGTGTGTGTGTGTGTGTGTGTGTGTGTGTGTGTGTGTGTGTGTGTGTGTGTGTGTTTCCTAAACCATTCGGCTCCATGTCCGAGATTGCAGGTAAATCTCGTTGCCTGTGGTGTGTGGTGGCGGACTACTTCAACTCGATTTTAGAAGTTGAGGGGTGGGACGCGTCCATTGGGTAGGACTACGCAGGGGGGAATAGGTGCAGTGGTTTGTGCTACTAAAATACGTCTTAGTTGCACGATTACTTTGTTGAAACAACACATGGGATTTAAGATTTGTACACACACCGTATCTGTTTTGCTACAAACTGGTAAATCGTAAATACTTTGTTGTAGTTGAATACCGCCTCCCCCTCGTCCTCGACCAGGTGAAGTGTTCCGCAAAGTCGAGCAACACTCTCGGGCCGAACACTATTTGGAATGCGGTGGGAAACGTGGATAAAGTTGTAGGCTAGGATGGCATTCAGATAAAGTGCTTTTCGCCACACATTTGACTCGTCTGTGTGATCTGCAAACACGGTAAGCGCCAATAGCTCTTCTGCATTCGTTTACATGCATGTGATGATGTGAATACGGACAATAACGTTACTCAAGTGGGCAAGTTTCTAACCAACTTGTGGGAACATACCGTTAGGTTAACTTTTAAAGTTACTTGCAGTGCAGCACCGATGTTAACTCAATTCTGCAAGTATGCAATTAGCAAAACAGTGTTTGATAAGCACTACTCCTTTCAGGCAAACTGTGGGAACAAATCTTCACTCTGGAAGCGGGGATATGTTGAGTTGGTTTTGCTGTTGTGCATAACATAACGTTAATGTCCTATTTCATGTTAGCTGCAGCGTGCATTTTACGAAGGATCCTCCAACTCCGAGCACATATCATGTTACACTTTTCTGCTGCACCATTACTGGGCAGAATCAGGAATCAGAAATCAGAATCATGCGCCGCACACATTCGCCTAAAACTCTATTATCATTATTATTACCTTCTTATTACGCATGTGTGCTAAGTTACCTCTCGCTACACTGAAAAAAATTTGGACCATGATTTACTTAGAAAAACCTTGTACACGTTTTACACACAGAAATACTAAGTAAATTTAACACAGCATTTTTTAAGTAAAGTTTACTTACAACTCCTTACAGTTTTTACTAGTAATCCCAAAGTAATGTTCACAGCTGAAATCAAGTATTTTTTACTTACAACCCCTTACAGTCTTTACTAGTAATACCAAAGTAATGTTCACAGCAGAAATCAAGTATTTTTTACTAAGTTATGTTTTGATTAAAATTTACTGGTAAAAACCTAGGACACGTTTTACACGTAAAAACTACAAGTAAATATTACTAATGGACCCAGCTTAAAATATCTCCCTCAAAAATGAAGACATACAATATTCAAATTTTTGCCTTTTATTTTTCCATCACAAAATCAGCATACAAAAAAGCAAAATGGGCATTTTGAAAATGACAATAAAATTCTTAAAGATGATTAAATGTCCAATAAAATGTTCAATGAAACACTGGAAAGGAAAAGAAAAATGGGACATGCCTGTGTGTGTTTAACGCACCACCACTCTTATCTCTGTCCAGGTGATGGACACACTTCAAATGAGTTAGCCTTGGGTCATACACATGACGGAAATGGTTTGCAAGGGAACCTACTAAATCGGCCTACAGTGCAATAAAATATTCAAAATGAAGTGCACATTTAGTGCAAGCAAGCAGGTCCTATAAATGATGTGAAGGCTGAGAGGGAACTTACTAAATGGCCCAATAGTACACAGTAATAAAATGAAAAGTTAAGAAAGAATGCAACCTGTACAGGCCCATTTTTTTTTTTTTTACATTATTCAAGTCATTAAATAAAACTAAACTAAAGAGCAAGACGCATAACTCAAAGCCTTTTACAAAACGTTATGAACAACTTCACAATAATGTCAATTGCATCTGCTGCATGAGCTGTAGTCACATTTTTCTTTTACATTAGCAGTTTCCTTTGCAGAGAATCCACTTTGGGGGAGAACTTTAAATTATCCAACTTCAAAAGCAACTTTTGAAACACTTCAAATGTGTATTTCAATTTTGGAGGATAACTGAGATTCAGCGAGTACACAAACCCCATGAGCAGAATGCAAGCATTAGTGAGTGTTTTACAACCACCCAATACCTCTGTACCATCAATCACAATGATGACATCAGTTGGGGGGCACCCTCTGCAGCACTGCCCAGCACAAGGATCTTGATCACACTGTCTTTGATGTCTTGTTCGATGACATCCTTGGAGACATCCTGCTAAACACAACACAAAGAAGTGCCATGGTGGTCAAAAACTGCACAACCCACAAATCCAACTGCTGCCAATTGTAAAAGGGGTAGGACAGACAGACAGACAGACAGACAGACAGACAGACAGACAGACACACACTCACCTGGTAGTCTTTAATGAGCTCCTCTGTCGATTCTCCCAGGAAATGGATCAGACAACGGATGACCGCATCATGGCTATCGATCTGTAGCTGTATAAAAAAAGAGCATAAATAACTACAATGCTTAAAAATGAAGGGAACACCAAATCAGCCTGTCCACTTGGGAAGCAACACTTATGGTGAATCCATTTCATCTACTGTTGTGCAAATTTAAGAGGCAACAGGCGGACATGACATCCCCTAAAAATGAGTGATTCTGTAGGTGGCATCCACAGACCAATTCTCTGCTCTGCTCCTTTTAGGCCATTCTCCATTGTCTTGTGCCTTGATGAACTTTAAGGTGGTGACTACCACTCACTGGAGTCACTCAGTGCAAGATGGCAACTTCAATGTTAGCTGTGACAAGAGCATCAGCTGTGTCCCTCTGAAGTATACTTGCCACGGCTCATATTGATGACCTGAACGTCTTGTATGAATTGTGCAATTATTATGATTACGGTATTATTATGATTACTATTATACGGCTTGGGAAACTCCAGTAAGTGATAGCCACCACCTGTTCCATCCAGACCAAATCAACAGCCAGAAAGGAGAGCAGATATAGTCTGTGGACTCCACCTGCAGAATCACTACCGTTTGGGGGGGGGGGGGGGGGTCTTGGAATTTTCTCTAGTCATCCAGCCTGCTGCCTTTTAAATTTGCCAAACAGTAGGTGACGGAGTCACCATCAGTACTGCTTACAAAATTGCTGACTGCAGGTGTAATTAATTTGGGAAACAGAATTGTGTTGTTTTAGTGTTACCTTTAAAGAACAGTGCACCGTACTTCCATAACGAAATGTCTTTTCTGAATTGAGAAGAGCTGATCAATACCTCTCTGAGCTTTGTGCGTGATCCCTGTCAGTCAGACATCCTGTTACTACGACTTTCTTTATAGTGCCCATTTTTATAGCACAGACAAATAACCACATTGACTTTTGTGTAACTTAACTTAGTTTCGTGTAACTGGTCAGATAAGCACATCTAAACAGGGAAAATGTGGAAGATTTAAGTCGCATCTAACTTCAGCCCATGCTGAGCATTGCAAAATACTAAAAGCTCAGAGGTATGGATCAGCTTGTTTCAATTCAGAGAACATCACATTTCATTAAGGAAGTAAGGTGGACTGTTCCTATAATAGTTTGAGCAGTTTACAATGGATGCTACCCAGTATACAAGCACAACTGAACAAGTGTACCATTAGAGAATGCGTGGTGATCACACTGGTCAAACAAACCGGCTCTGCCATGATGGACATGACATGCATCCTTACAAAATGTGAGACATATGGAACAGGCAAGTGCACTCTATACATGGGTTTCCTGTTAGTAAACAATCCCCGTCTGCACGACCCTGGCTGCACACTCTTCAACCTCTAGATTGTTGGAAACTGCGATTGTTGGAAACTGCGGTCACTCAAACTGCCGTCACTCGCTGCTTAACATCTTTCCCCTTCTCACATCACAAATGTTTTTAAATGGGAAACCCATGTATAATATAAAGATAAATGCTGTTACAAATGACCAGATTGATCTTTATTTTTTACCTGACTGAGCGACTCCAACACGCTTTTCATTTTTGCGCCTGCAGCCCCTCCCTTGGTCTTGAAAATGGTCAGGAGTTTTGGAGTGTAGCAATCCATCTTCGTCAAAAAGGTTTGGTCCAGGCGGATAGCTGTGATCCTCTTGAACTCCTCCTTCACCTAAAAACAAACAAAGACACAAGCACACAACACACAGGCACACACATTAAAACGTTTTAGCTTAGAAATGTTTTTACAAGCTCATTTTGGATGGATACATCAATGATTTAAAACCTTCCAAATAAATTTACTCCAATTTAAATATCTAATGACCTACTAACTGACATGAAATTGTGGCACAAACATTCACATTTACCTGAGTCTCATGGAAAAGGGCAGGCCATCTCTCCATGACATCTGGGACAGCAGGCATCTGGTTGACAACCTCCAACCGTCGATATGGGAAAGTCTTCTCCATTTTCTCACTGATAATCTTGTCATTGTTGGTCTTTTTCACTTCTGTGAGTAGAACCACCCTCTCTTCTTCCAGTGTTTCTTTTGTTTCTCCAAGTGGCAATGGCGGCAAATAATTTACTTCAGCCTTTTTGGGTCTTTTGAGGCCTTTGGGACGGGAAGTCATCTTTCTTGAGTTCACCTCTAGCTCTGGACAGGCAATTTGGAGCCCTCTTACTTTTGTCCGGTAATTGCCCATTTTGTACTTGATTCTTTGTTGCCATCCATACATGCCATTGAATGAGCCTGGCTCTTTGAGGCACGGATACTTCTCAGCCAAGGCCTCAACTACGTTCATCACTTGGATTCCTGATGGGTAAGCTGCGTAATGAAATATTGTCTCAGCCAATTTCTCGAGAACCCTGCTCGTCACTTTCGGGTTGTTTAACAGGGTTCCATTGGCGTGGTAAGCTCTGTTTCCTGCCTCCAGCAAGAGCTGAATATCAAAGGAAAATGGTGGAATTTCAAACTGTCTTGGCCATGGTTGGGAACGGTATGATGCGGGACTTTCATCAGATGATGAAGAGAGCAAAACTGTGTCCTGGGATGCTAAAGATGTGCATGACATGACGTCTGATTCTGGTAAGTGGTCATCATTCTCTTCCAATGCACTGAGATTTACAATGACTGGTTCAACTTGGACAACTTTCAGGGTACCCATGTGTTGCACATCTTCTATGGAGGTCAATGTGAAAAACTGACCCCCAAACTCCATATCTTGATACATTAGAGTAAAGCCATCTGGAGTGCTGAATGTGCTCTGGATGACAAGCTTGAGATCCTGTAGAGAGCTGGGGATACCTGATGGCAGAAACAATTTATGCACTGTATAATCATCAAAGATGATCCGTAGCTTTGCCAGGGTGGACATCTGAGCAGGCAGGGAGACACTGAAAGAAAGAAAGAAAAAGATCCATTTAGTTCATTCTGACAAAAAAAAGTCAATCAAATCCCATTGCTTATTCAAAAGGGAGTGTTGATGTGGTGTTTTAAGGTAACAACTCGTCGTCCTGCGATAGTGTACATAGCCAGGGGATAGAAATCAAGTAGTTCTTTGGGCTCAATTATTTATTATTTAGCCCAACATATCCTACTATACAAACATTTTAATAACCTAAAAGAGTTGGGCCACACAACCACGAGGTCAGCGCCATCTTAGCAACGGCTAACAAACCATTAGCTAAATAATTTTTAAAATCGGTTTCTAAAGACGCCTATTCATGGCTCAGATCATTCTTCTTCTCCTCCAACACTCACTCCTCATCAATTTATCAACTTACACCTGCTATTATTATAAAACTAACATGTTTAATACTCTCGTCATCAGAACCAAAGCCGTGCTCATCACACTACTCTAACCAGCTAGTTCTACCACCTCAGTGACCACTCAGCGTAGATCTAGTCAGTCTACCTTCTTGATTTTAGGCATAGTCTTTCCCGTAAACTCCTGACCTTAAATAAGTGAGTGGTAAATGCTGATTGTGTTAAACCGATTCGCAACTGAAACAACTGACGGTTATTTAGCCTTGCAATATGATTCCCATTACGCAAACGGCAATGTAGCTTCTAGCCTAATCAACTAGATAGCACACACCTGGCTTGCTAGCAACTCCACTAGCTAACTAACCACCCGCGAAAAACGGCTCACAGCACCTCCGTTATTGTTAAAGCAATTTCACCCAATACTTCGTCTTAGTATCACTGTCCTACTTTCAATGCAGCAGAGATATCAAATCGTCGCATCAATACCACGAAAATCCAGATACCATGATCCTATGGATACTACTCTACCTAGGTCTATGCTGCAATATTTCATTACCCCAAAACGCGTTCAAAATGAAGTAGCAAAGCTCGAAAATTAGATTGATTTGAGTGCGCTTACCTTAACCGTGATGAATTTCCTCACTTTCAAACGTCTGGGAAGGGGAAGCACCGACGACCAACAGTGATAGAATTGAATGCACGTTAAATTTCATCCGCGACTTCTACCTCAAAATCTAACTTGGCATCAAGATTCAAGTTCATCATCACATGCGACCTGGGGCATGCGTAACGTCTGACGTCACACCAGCCTAACCAAAGTTCTTTCCTGGCCTAACTGGCAACAATTTACTTGCATTTCTGTAGTTAATGTAATGATCACAACATTGCAGTATTTTTTACTGCCGTTATCACAGTTAAATTTACTGAATGTATTTAACTGAATGTGAAGACACACAATTACACAGACATTTCAAGCAATACACTGAATTACACATGACATGTTTGAGTAATTCTCCGAATTGATAAATTCATGTAGAAATTACTGTAATTGTCTTCATTGTATTTACAAAGGCAAAAAAACATTTTTTACAGT
>JAODXP020009360.1:10000-13870 GCA_027497455.2 Sardinella longiceps | reverse complement strand
TTGCAGCCAAAGTCGGTGGCGGCTTGCGACAGGGACGCAATGTCTTTAACCTCGTCGTACTCTTCATAAGTTATCTAAACTGATTTCCAAAGAAATTGCTCCTCGAGGTCTTGAGTATCCCAAATTGGTAGCAGCATTCGCTGGCGCATGTACATTTGCAGTGTTTGGTCTCTGACGCTGAGAGTGGTGTCTCAATCTTCTTGGGAGACTACCATTGTGCCAGAGTACTTGCAATTGTACAAGTCTTTAATCATTAATAATTATCTGCAGTTTGTGCAGTGGTGTGTCTTTGGTGTGGTGTCAGAGTTGGTCTGAGGCTTGTGGCAACATTTGCACAAGTGCTTTTGTTTGATTTCGATGGCAGACACCACTCCCGTCACCACGTGCCTCTTGTCTTCACTTGCACCCTCGCACACCTCCACGTCCTCGATCAGTTCCACCATCGACTTGGTGGTCAGCGTGAGGTAGGCAGCTGTGCCGTTTCTCCGCGTAGATATTTTGGTCAGTTTTTATGACATGTCTTTGTGCAAGGCTTTGTTCTGCTCTTCCCACACTTGAAGGACCATTTGCGATGTGCCGTCAGCGATAACGCATTTCGTCATCTTTCTCATCTTGCTGTAGACCTCGACCATCTCCGGCTCATCGATGTTGGTGACTTTGCAACACAAGCTTTCAGTCTGAAAATACAAACACCACATTTCAGCTCTTTAGTGCAACAAGGTTACTGGTTAAAAGGCAGCAGAAAGGCTTCCATTGCTGATAAAACTAAAAGCCATGCCGTTCTAAGTGTGCATGACTGTGAATGGCATTGTGGCCAAACACTTAATTCAATCAATAAACCATACAATATACACACACACACACAACACAAACAGTCAGAAAAAGGGGGAAAAATACTTAAAAAATGACTTAAACTTGAGTGTGAACGTTTCACTTGACGTCAGAGTTGGCGACGGCTTGTGACAGGGACGCAATGTCTTTAACCTCGCCGTACTCTTCATAAGTTATCTGAACTGATTTCCAAAGAAAATGCCCCTCGAGCTCTTGAGTATCCCTAATTGCAGCAGCATTCGCTGTCGCATTTACGTTTGCAGTGTTTGGTCTCTGACGCTGAGAGTGGTGTCTCAATCTTCTTGGCAGACTATCATTGTGCCAGAGTACTTGCAATTGTACAAGTCTTTCATCACTACTAATTATCTGCAGTTTGTGCAGCGGTGTGTGTTTTGTGTGGTGTCAAAGTTGGTCTGAGGCTTGTGGCAACGTTCGCACAAGTGCTTTTGTTTGATTTCGAGGTCAGCATGAGGTGGCGTTTCTCCGCGTTTTGTATGATTTGGAGGTCAGCGTGAGGTGGCGTTTCTCCGCGTAGATATTTTGGTCAGTTTGTACGACACGTCTTTGTGCAAGGCTTCAGTCTGCTCTTCCCACGCTTGAAGGTCCATTTGCGATGTGCCGTCACCATGTACCTTTTGTCTTCACTTACACCCTCGCACACCCATGTCCTCGATCAGCTTCACCGTCGACTTGGTGGTCAGCGTGAGGTAGGCAGCTGTGGTGTTTCTCCGCGTAGATATTTTGGTCAGTTTTTATGACACGTTTTTGTGCAAGGCTTTGTTCTGCTCTTCCCACGCTTGAAGGACCATTTCCGATGTACCGTCGGCGATAACGCATTTCGTCATCTTTTTCATCTTGCCGTAGACCTCGACCATCTCTGGCTCGTCGATGTTGGTGACTTTGCAACACAGGCTTTCAATCTGAAAAGGAAAACACCACATTTCAGCTCTTCAGAAAGGCCATGCCGTTCTAAGTGCGCACAACTGTGAATAGCTCGTTAGATCAGTCAGTCGGCTCCCGCTTGGAGTGGCAACTCAACAGGCTAACACATGCTAGCGAGCACCGAGACTCTACCCTTCAGATGAGCCAGTCAGAGTTTACTTGGAATTTAAAGGTCCCATATTACAAAAAATCACTTTTTATAGCTTTGGAATGTGTTTCTTGGGTCTACACTGCCTCAACACACAATTTAAGTCTGATAAAAAAAGCCTTATTTTTTAAAAATAGACAATTTACACTGTAATGTTCAGCTGATGTGTGCTTAAACCACCTGTTTAGAATGTCCCTAACCGGTGGCTGGGGTCCCACAACATTGGCAGCCACCTAAGCAGCTGAGGGCAATGAGAATGGGTAAATGTGAAAATAAAGACAAGTTGGCAGCCACTTTGCAGCTGAGAACAATGGAAATGATTAATTGACTAATTAGGGATGGACTGTCATAGGCTATAGGAGAAATCTTCAATGTGTTGGCTGCAGGTGTCTTGTTACCTGGTGCACACCATCATAAGAAAAAGCCCGTTCTGAACATTAGAGCTAAAAAAGTTAGCTTGGAAAAAAAAAAAAAAAAAAAAAAACATAATATGGGACCTTTAAAGTGGTGAAAGTATTTTGTACTTACAGAGGGATCTAGCTGGATCTGCATTCCACGTTTGAGGACGGAGGTGGTCTTTGCGGGAAAAACGTTTCACCGGCTGAACTCAGCTCTGGTGCAAATAACGAGACCCATAAGAGGCATAATGTTGTGCTGTTTACATGTAAAATGTTCCACCTAAAAGGTCCAAACCAAATTTGGACCCGTCTGGCCACCCTACGGAGCTTGGGAAGAAGGCAGGTTTTTAAACAAAAATCACAGGATTTGTAGCCATTTTCAGGGACAAAGCTGCTGGCTTTACAAAGTTCAAGAAATTGGTTCAAAAAGTTCAGTGGTTTATTTAACAGAAGGAGATGAACAGAGTAAATGAATGAATGAATCAAAATGAATCCTACACAAAAGTAGCAGTCTTTCTTACCGGATTAACTTCGTCACAGACATAATTTCTTGCCACCAAGAGTGTAGAAGAAAAAGGGCTTGTGATGATTGACTCAATTAACCTTGAGTCAGGTAGAGCACCTGTAGTCCATTAATTAATGAGATTCTGGTCATGTGGCCAGTAGGCCTCTTCAGGGGTTCATTCAACGGCACATTGTTACGCACCAGTGCGTTGCGTTAGCCTAACTGAATGATAAGTTTGCTCGTTACGCTCCACACCGGTGCGCAACATGCTTCTGAGATAGTTCACTCTCGTTTGATGGGTGTGTCAGAGGTGTTCACCAATGAGCATGTAGGTGTATCGGAAGCTCTGAGATTTAAAGCGCTAGTGCTAAATATAATACAAATTCATGTTGTGTTGAATTGTCCTCTGGTGACAGCAAAAGCAGTCGTAATATTATCATTTTGTAGTATTCCTAACAATGATACATTTAAACTTGAGGTTGTTGTCAAGTTCAGCTATTTCCTTGCCTGCTACCACGTGCAGAATGGCCCTCCAGGCTTCCATTGTTGCTGCACTGACGTGACACAACAGTACGGTATGTTCAGCCTGACACCGTTTGCGTTAGGTTCAACGTAATGCAACGTTACGGCCGTTTTGAATAGCCTCCTGCTGCTTGCATAGATACAGACGGCAAGTCTGACCACGCCCACAAATATAGCTCCGCTGTGGGGGAATTAGAGAACATTAGTCCCATCTGGGGGAAAGAGCAGGCTCACACAGTGGGGAAGTCAATGAGATGCTAAGCTAGAAGTTACACTGAGCACCATCTACAAGGACTTTGGCACATTTTTGAGGGCAATGCCTTAAGGTAGCAATGATGTTCAGATTGTCCGATGTGAAATCTGAACTTGACACCCCTCCAAAAGTGATACTGAGGACAATTTAGTTGATGCTTTTTAGCTTCATTAGCTTCAGCTTTCTAACTAGCCAACTTCATTTATCACCACAGACAGCTCATGACATTTCTGTCAGTGTTAATGGAATAATCAAATCATGGAAAATGTAT
>JAODXP020009360.1:2500-5000 GCA_027497455.2 Sardinella longiceps | reverse complement strand
CTGCAGCCAAGCCCACTGGTTAGTATCTTCTCTTCCCATGCATTTATGGTTCTACCATAAGGTTCTCTAGCAGAACTCTGGTTCCACCCAGCCATATGTGATCGTGAAAGAAGCAGTGGCCGCTGCGCTTGAAAGCCATCTTGGCACAGGAAGTGACATCAGAAGGGTTGGGGTTGGGGGTGGGGTTAGAGGAGCAAGCAGCAGCCTCCTAAATAAAAACTACAACTCCCAGACTTACCTCAGCGACGACTGTGACACACAGAGACACAGCAGGGCACAGTTAGGGCACACAGTCTCACTACCACTCACAACCACTAATCACTACTTATCACTGGCTCTATAGATTGTGTGTGTGTGTGTGTGTGTGTGTGTGTGTGTGTGTGTGTGTGTGTGTGTGTGTGTGTGTGTGTGTGTGTGTGTGTGACCGAGATCAAACAGTCTCAGTACCACTACTTCATTATCACAAGGCCTGGATTGGAAGTGTGTGTGTGTGTGTATGTGTGTGTGTGTGTGTGTGTGTGTGTGATATGACTATATGACTGGTATGTGTGAGAGGAGCAATGATGCCAATGCTATGATAGACATACAGAGGGATGAATCTGGTGAGTATGGGAAGGCTCCAGACCTCCGGAGGGCGCTGTGACTAATGATCACAAGACTTTAACTGCTTCCCACTTATGGCCAGCAGGTGGCACTGTTGTTAATGATCACCTCTAGGCCCTCTAGGTGCTCAACACCTGGGACAGCTCTTGGCTCAACGCCTGAGTTTGGAGAGATTCTGGAGTCCCTCAAATACGAAAAAGGTTGATATTGACAAATAGTACAACTAGTGTCAGAGATAATCTCTCTCTCTCTCTCAGACACACACACACACACACACACACACACACACACACACATAAACCTTCTATGCAGAGCTTGTTGTAAACTCCCCAGATGGCCCTGAAGTTTTGTGTGAGAATGTGAAGGGAGGGTTTCCACTAAACACACAGGATCTAACTATCCAAACCTACAACTAGGGCTGTTCTACGCACCTTCAACACACACACACACACACACACACACACACACACACACACACACACACACACACACACAATCTCTAATCCTACTGTTAGGCCTATTCTGCTCACCTTCAGCAAGGGAGTCCAGCTCACTGCTCATCAAGGCACGTGTGAATGACTCTGTGTGTGTATGTGTGTGTGTGCCTGAGTGTGTGTGTGTATAGGTGTGTGTGCCTGAGTGTGTGTGTGTGTACAAGGCAGATAAAGTGGAGCCCCCCCCCCCACCACTAGTGAAGTACAGTCTCAGCTAGCTGTTCTGCCTTCTGGCAGTCTGGGCAGGTGTAGAGATACTCGTGTCCTGTTTGTCCCAGCCAGACCACCGTAGTGGCGTCAGTGGCTGAGCTTGGGGAGGCAGGACAGCTAGGGGCGGGACTAGAAAGAGCCCGCACCACACACGCACTGACAAAGCACATCCAGAATCACACCGGGTCAGGTTTAGAACCACATCGGGTAAGGGATGGAACCACATTGGGTCAGGTTTAGGACCACATTGGGTCAAAAGAAGAACCACATTGGGTCATAGTTAGAACCACATTGGGTCAGAGCCAAACATGGACAACAGCACAGGAGGGAACACAGGAAAAGAAAAGAAAGAAAGACATGAATGACGTGATTGACACGAATGATGATGTCATCATGATGACACAGGAGAAACAAACAAACAAACAAATTAACAGTGATGTCAATAAACACAGAACATAAAAACAAACACAGACAGATGCAGCTGATGACTGATGGAGATCATGGAGAGATGGATGTGAAATGACTTCTTGTGTGTGTGTGTGTGTGTGTGTGTGTGTGTGTGTGTGTTTTGCATGCGGCCTTACCAGGCTAGGTAGGTCATAGAGACGATGAACACCATAAGGACAAAAGCCCCGGCCGCCACACCATACACCCACGTCTTCAGTTTCCCATCTGCAATGAGACACACACACACACACACACACACACACACACACACACACACACACAGTGTGTTAGCCAGCAGAGGGCAGCAAAATCACACCATTGATCCACTGTAGCTACATATTGAATGAGTGTTGAACAAAGATGGACTTTGTGTATGCGTGTGTGTGTGTGTGTGTAGTGGTCGATTTCATACTAGACCCACGAGAGTAGTGTTAACAGATGTTCTGCTGTGTTTCATGTATTGATAATGATAGACAGAGAGCGAGAGAGAGAGAGAGAGAGAGAGAGAGAGAGAGAGAGAGAGAGAGAGAGAGAGAGAGAGTGAGGTGTGGGTGTAAATGTGTGTGTTAGCATGGCAGCAGTGCAGGGCTACCAACATGCGTCCATGAGCATCCAGCCACAGCACCCATTATAACTGCCAGTGTTATTGTAATGGGGTAAAAGGGTCCAACTTTGATATGGCTGTTATGGTCATGTGTGTGTGTGTGTGTGTGTGTGTGTGTGTGTGCTCTATGTGTGTGTGTGTA
>JAODXP020009359.1:0-14068 GCA_027497455.2 Sardinella longiceps | reverse complement strand
AATAGATACAGACGGCAAGTCTGACCACGCCCACAAATATAGCTCCGCTGTGGGGGAATTAGAGAAAAATAGTCCCATCTGGGGGAAAGAGCAGGCTCACACAGTGGGGAAGTCAATGGCATGCTAAGCTAAAAGTTACACTGAGCACCATCTACAAGGAGCCTGACACATTTTTGAGGGCAATGCCTGAAGGTAGTAATGATGGTCAGATGGTCCGATGTGAATTCTGAACTTGACACCCCTCCAAACGCGATACTGATGACAATTTAGATGATGTTTGTTAGCTTCATTAGCTTGCTAACTAGCCAACTTCATTGATCACCACAATAAATGTAGCTAACTTTAGCTTGCTTAACTGAGCTAATCAGACTTGTGATTGAAAGTTGCTTTACTTTTGACAGGAGCAGAGACAGCTGATGACATTTCTGTTAGTGTAACTGCAATAAACAAATGATGGGGAAATTATTTTAGTCAAAACACAAGCAGGCAAACAGGTCATGATTAGACAAAACATCTAATATGGACTTTGTTCAATTTTACTAAGCGATCTTTTATTGTTAAGCGACTTTCTCTACCTTGTCCATTCACCATGATGTTAAATTGGCCTCTGTTATCCCCCACGCTGACTCCACCCTCGCATTTTGGGGGCGTTAACCGTACTTGCCGTCTGTATCTATAAGCTCGTTCGATGTATCAGAGTCGGTACAGCTAAAGGCTGTAGCCGGAGCCAGCGCAGATCTCACGGAAATACTGTCGGTGGGAGTGGAAAAGCATGGGGGACAAGGTGGACAACACAGCTGCAGCTGGCTGTAGCCAAACAACACGTGAACACTGGACGTGATGTCAGGAGACTATCGCGGAAGTTTGTTTGCACTGAAAACAGCTTGAATCCCCTCATTTCATCATTAAAATGAACGTGATAACTGGCGAAATAAATCATATAATGTTGCTTAATAAATTATTGTTGCAATGCAAGAGGAACAGGGTTGTGTTTGAAGGTGTTTTGTTAAAAATAGTAATGTGGTATGAAATGCTTATTTGAGATGGCAAACCAAGCCATGCTGGAGAGCAATAAGGCTATTCTCATTGGGCAAAACATACATACTGCTTAGCAGCAGCTCATTCAAATAAGCCCATTTTCAGTGAGTACAACGTGGTTGGTGTCATATTTGTCATGAGGGAGTTTCAAACCAATCGGAATAATGAGTTACGTCATGTGGGGTGGGATGCATCCTCTTGCAGCCGAGAAAAGGAGATGCGGGTTTCGGCTGCAGCGCGCCTTGATACCGCGAGTTTTGAGTGACGTGCTGTGGGCGTGTTTTGGTGACGCATTCACAAGCTTGGTGAAGTCAGCCGGAAGTCGAACACTGCGTCTAACCACAATGCATCGTCTTGGCTGACAGCCGGCTGCAGGCGGCTGTAGGCGTGCTATTACATCTCAAACACGCTCATTATGTCTTGAATTTAACGTTACATGACTGACGTCATTGTGATGAGACGGTGAGTAGCACCCAAATCAGCTGCACCAGAGACACTTATATCTGCACTCTTTATAATTCTGTGGCTGCACTTGGGTCAGAAACTTTTGGAGCATGCATTTTTTCTGAAGCCACTACCAGAGCCCGTCTTATTATTTCTCTGCCACTACCTCTGCGACTCGACTACTCCTGCAAGACCGCGCTGTTTAGAGGAACAGTCACATGACCATCAAATTGAAACGTCTGTGGAAACCCTGCCTGATGCCCAATCTTGCGTTCAGGAAAAAAAAAAAAAAATCTTGCGTTCAGGTAGCCTAAGTTCTGATTTGCCAAATTATAAAGTTGATTTCCATGGCGCAGTTTTTTATTGATTAACAAGGTTAGGCTACATGAAAATACGTCAAAATACCCTATGCTTTAAAATGGAAAAGACTATAAAAGTGAATATGAATCCTTTTAGAATCATGGATTTGTCTCAATTTGTTCTGCCTGAGAGATTGTTATTTGTATTAGCCTAATATTATAATCTTATTTATTCATTAAAGGAAAATAATGGCACTGGAACAGTGAGTGAACCAGATATTGCCAAGTCTGCAGCAGCTTTTGCAATAGGCTATCCGGGAAGAATGCCACCTGCCATAGGCCAGTTTTGCAGAAAAGGTGCATGAATGTAGCTTAATTAATAAACTGATAATTGTAATGTAAAATTGTTTTGCATTTAATTATGCGATGCCATGACATTAATTAATTAGAACTAGGCCTATTTGTAAACTTTTCAATCCAGTCTGCCCAGCGGAAGTAGTCTCTCAGAAGATTTGCTTGGTTAAGCAAGGCAGTTCAAAGGTCATGGCAATAAGAAACAAAGGTTTTTACTATGTGCCACTAATTGAAAGTCTAAAGCAGATGCTGACTAATTCGAGAATTTTCTCCATGTTGAACACTATACCACAGAGAGTATAGAGAGGGATTCTTTTATGGCTTTTCAGATGGGACTCTTTTTGTCTTTGTGCCAATGAAATATACTCTATGTGATGTCATTGCACACAGAAATGGCCTTGGGGATGTACTGTAAGTGTATAATGAGCCCTGGGTGACATGCCCTCCTTAATGTACCTTCTTACATTTTGCGTTGGCCAATCGTATTAGTGTTGCTAATCATTCCATTGTTGAAGAGTGGCTGATGCCAAAATCTTTTGTTGGTGTGCATACTTATCTAATTCCAGTTATGAATTGTCCATTTTTAATAAAAAAAAAGGGTTTTTACAGAACTATCAGTGAATTATTTTCCGATTAGGAGATTAAACTTAAATCAAGAAATTGAACCTTGAAATCAAACTTAGTTTCTGTGGCCAAATCTTGAAATAAGTTTTGTGTTGTGGAATAGAAGAGTACTTATGCATTCTCAACGTTTTTTTACTTGTTTTACCAGTAATTTACTTAATTTAAGATTTTCTGACCAAGTAAGACAAAACAGGTGCATTCATGTTGAATTTAAGACTATACTGTTGGTCCAAAGGCTAGAAACTAGTCAGTAATTCTTGTAACAAGATCATTTTCCTGATATAAGAGTTTAAATCTTTGTAAGAAGACAAAAATTTGCAGTGTAGCTCCATCTAGAGGAATTTTATGGACCCCAACACAATCTGCAAGTTACTTCTAGCCTAGTTTATGAAAATGAAAAAGCCCTTTACATTCAGATAATTATTTTTTCTTATAATCTATGACGAATGTTCCCATGCCCTGCTGTAGTTTACTGTACAAACCAATAAGCACTAGAAATCTATGACAGCTAAGTTAGTACAATGCTAAATGGATACACCTTCTCAACAAACACATTTTTAACCCATTTAAGGTATGAATTTCGGCATAAATTAACAACAATCTGAAAGGGTAGACTTAATTCTGTCAAATTATGCTGAAATGTGAAATTCGACTTTTTTGGTGCAAGCATTCCATTTTTAGAATTTTCTCAGAAACGAAGCTTCTGCCAAGCGACTGATTTCGCCGTGCAGAGTCACATATGTATGATGGTACCAGTAGATAAAACACTTGAACAATTTGCCACTTTACCAGAAGTATAAGCTACTTATTACTGTTTTTCAATGGAAGATCATATAGTGAAAATAGAGACAAAACAAGACTGGTTAATTTGCTCATAATCATTTATTTATGATTGATCAGCATAGTGTTGAATAGTGTGTCTCACTCAGAGAGGAAAGAGCAGGAAGCCACTGAAGGTGCTGAAATTATCACTGTCATCAAGGAGTGTGCGGTCTGGAGGGAGTCTCATGTTGACTACATCTCCCAACTCCAGCTGCAGAGTCAAACCACCAGACAGATAGGTGGGCCCACCACCAGCAGGTTCATAATCATGTAAATGCATGAGCTGCTCCCCATTCTTACACATCCTGATATTCATTTCGCTTGAGCTTAGGTTATGTCTGACAGTGAATCTGAAGTAGTAGACTCCCCTGACTGGAGCTGTGAAGAAGCCTGTTGTGCTGCTGTAGGCCTTGCCAACATTGGTGATGATTCTAGTGAAGACCAAGTTTTTGTCAGTACTCCCCATATTACTTAAGTATCCATAGCCCAGACCTGCTGAGAATGCCACCTTGGTTTGCAGTGTGAATTCTCTCTCCACATTCACTACATTAGTCTCAGTGTCTGACAGTCTGGTCTTCACAGCGGTCATCTCTGTGTTTTGAGCATCATTCTCAGCGTCCACTTCGTACAGTAGTGAGTTGGTGTTTTCTAGCACATTCTGGGTGAAGCTCAGAGATGCACTCACCTCCGCCACTCTGCTGCCGAGTTCCACCACCTTGTCATCCAGTCGGACGAGCTCAGCAGAGACATCCAGCTCACTGGCACACAGTCTGGACTCACTGGCAGACAGTCTGGTCTTCAGTACAGCAAGCTCTGTGCTTTGGTCTTCATTTTCTGCTTTGGTCTTTTCTAGCTCATGCTGGGTTACAGTCAGTAGCAGTCTTAGCTCCACCATCATGTCTTCGAGTCGGATGAGCTCAGCGGAGACGTCTAGCTGGGTAGTGACTTCAGCAGCAGCAGCAGCCCCAGTGCTCTGGCTCTCTGTCTGAACTTCAGTCTGGGTGCTCTGAGCTCCACACATGGACAACAGCAGCACCAGCAGTGGGATGATGATGATAATGGCCCTCATCTTTACCAACACTGTCTCTCTCTCTCTCACACACACACACACATACAGGAGTAGTGGTAGTAGTAGAGATGTGTGAGTCTACATTACTGAGACACCCTCTTATATACGTATCAGTGGCTCATTATGTAACAGATTTCATCACTTTCAGGGTTCAATCAAGTCCAGGGACACCGATTTCAGCCTGTTGATATCTTTTCCTCTGGCCATTTCTGTTCTTTGAGATATCAGTGTTGTGGGAAATTCAAAGCTGTCATCGTTGGGTCAGGTGTCCATATTTAACCCCATTCCCTTTAGGTGTGTGTGTATGTGTGTGTGCATGCGGCTGTGTGTGTTCGCGTGTATGTGTGTTATATGTGCATGCGTGTTTTTGCGTCCGTGTGTGTATGCGTGTGGAGGAGGTGGGTGGGGGTAGGCTGAGTTTTCACTCGCTCAGACTGTACTGTGTGATGTGTGTGAGAGCGCTATCAGAATAAACACCTGTACTGGGAAACTTGAGTCACATAACTTAGAGGGGCTTAAAAACATGTTGGATATTTCAAAAAAAGTCAGTAAGTCGTATTTATTTAGCCTTAGTTATCTAATCTACTTTAACTTTAATTTAGTTTATTGTTTCCTCCTGACGCCCAATATGCGCCACTAGGTCTCTGCTGATATGAAAAATAACATATAGAATAGGAATTTTATGTATAGATTCATGGGTAGACTTGTTGGATCAAACAATGGTATAATATCTGCACTTTCTGATACCAGGCGGAGTGATACAAGATATTTCTCTGAATTGTGGCAGCACTGGTATAGATGTCTATATGTATCCTAATGATGTGGAGTTTGTGATGTACTTGTCTGTTTTTTATGTGTTTTTATGTCTTTTTTATGTATCGTATATGGAACACTTTGAGTCTGTAATGAAGTTTTCAATTCAATTCAATAAACTTAAAGGAAATGTGAGGAAGGAAATGGCATTATTTGAAGAAAAATTGGCTTATGTACAGTAGCTCAGACAATCATAGTTTCTCAAAGGGTGTCACAAATTGCCAGCAGACACAGTATTCTTTCTTTCTTTCCCCCCTTTTCACATTCAGAATAAGCCCCCACCCTTGCTCTCCCTCGCTCTCTGTCTCACAGACACTCACACAGAAACACACACATTCACACAGAAACATACAGTACACACAGTTGCATTCATACACAAACACACACTAAGGGCCCAATCATGCACATGGCACACTGTGCTTTCACGACTGGTGTCATTACTATTCTGTGTGTGGCGAGCGTATTGTTTGTTTTTCTGTCTGAAATTAGCGTTGTCTAAATACAGTAGATGACTGTACACACAATGGCGTAAATTTGCATAGGGACCATAGTGACATGTCACAACCAATATTTTGGGAAGACAAAATAGTCCATACCAATATTTTGCAATTTATTTTTACATGACAAAGTTACAAATTTATTTGCATATTTCTTGCGAACACTATGTTATACTTTTAGTAGTTATGTTTAGTTTTTTCGACGTCCCAGCATTCTGCAACCCAGAACCGGAGCACGACAGTTGTTCATGCTGCAATTTCAGAGTCATGTTCGTCTCACATGGACGTAAACAAAGTGAAACTTTCTGAGACAGATAGCACACATGAAGGAGAAAGCGGTGTCTGGTAAGCTACTAGGTACAAGAGCACCAAGGTCTGGACCTCTGTATTTTTTTTGAGCCGAAAATAAAATAGGTTAAACAATCATGGGCACTTCAATTTATTTATGTATTACCGTGCGCTGCCGCCACCGCAATTAATATCACGGGTGACATGGATTGTCCCTACCAATGTTGAGACCAAACTTACGCCCTTGTGTACACAGCCTTGTTAGAGAAAAAACAGGCGTGGTCTTGCGCAAAGCGCGAAATATGCTACTTAGACACAGGAAAAAGGTGTTGAGGGGGGAGAGAATAACAAACGCTTCCCTATCCTGTAGGACTACAAAATTTTGAGACATCGCTCTAAACTGTGTGCTGATTGGCTAAACCGTAGAGCAGGGGTGGCCAACCAGTGGCTCGGGAGCCGCATGCGGCTCTTTGCCCGGAGTCATGTGGCTCTTACATTCATGTCCAAGTGTATGTTTTTGTGTGTGTGAGTTTGTGTGTGTTTATGTGCGTGTTTAATACAGTCATTTTGTTTTGGTGTGTGTGTGAGTGTGTGAGGAAGAGATGGTTGGGGGTGTGTGCCCATGTATATGACGTTGCTGGCCTGTGGGCTTGCTATTGAAGCGGTACATTTCTGTTATCATGTTGGTGTGTGACTTTTACAATTCCTCTCACTGGCAAAGGTGTGTGTGTCAGAAGGATGGGTAATGTAGTAATAGTAACAGGTTCATGTGCCCGTTTGCCGATGTGGCTCTTTGCTGTAACATAGTCAGATATGTGGCTCTTGGTCTCCGACTGGTTGGCCACCCCTGCCGTAGAGTAACCGAGGGAAAGGCGGGAAGGGGGGTTTATTCCAGACTATGTGCGGAGATAAATGTTTAGCGGAGGTACGTAGGATGGCATCGCCAGGCTAACATGTCTGGCACCTACAGCTAAATGTTACTCCGGGGAGAGTAAAAGCAATATTCCATGATCTTTGGTTACTCTTTGCTTTTTTTTTTTTTTGTAGCGCATGGGCAAAGCCGTGGTTCATGGCTCCAGTGTTGATTGTGCCGTTGACTATCAGTTTGCATCATTTTCTAGCCTAGCCTCAGCCATTCAGTGTTAAGGAGGGCCGGGCGGCCGTCTCCAGTTTGTAAAGAACCCCCATGGGGGTACGCTACCCTAGCCTGGCGATGCCATCCTACGTACCGCCGCTAAACATTTTATCTCCGCACGTAGTCTGGAATAAACCCCCCTTCCCGCCTTTCTCTCGATTACTCTACGGTTTAGCCAATCAGCACACAGTTTAGAGCGATGTCTCAAAATCTTGTAGTCCTACAGGATAGGGACGCGTTTGTTATTCTCTCCCCCACTTTCGAATGACATTCACAAAATTGGTACATGACATTAGCATCCATGATCTAAAGGATTTATTGCCACTACATGTCAAAATAGATCAGAACTTGCGAGAGATCTGTTAATACTGAAAGCGAAAGTTGTAGGCGCGAGAGCCAGTCAAGGGAATACCTATTTCAATTGCGTTGGGCCAGACTGTATGACATAGTCAACAGTCGCTTTCGCCCAGCATTTTATGGTGTGCTATCACATTATCCTATGGGAAGACTGGCGTTGTAACAGCTCGAAAATGCCGTCTGCTTACTTCCGGTAGTTTCGCTGAATTTGTCTATTGGTTGGATGAACATGCATTTCCCAGAGTGCTCTTGTATCATTTAGTTTCTGCACACCATCATACAGATGACTATCCACTAGTTATTAGCTTAGACAGTAGTGAGAAAACATTAGTTAGAGATAATAACATTATAACCTGTAGAATGGGCCAACCTCTTTGTGAGGGACGCAGCCGCGTCCTCACACTAACACCAGTACCTGTCGGTAACCCCTCCCCTTTGCACTCACTCACGTTTCATGTTTTCTTTATATTTAAGTTTAAACACATATTTATATTATTGCATTATGCATACACTACACAACATTCTAACATCTACACGCTAAAAACAACATACCAACATTCCTACGCTAAAAACATGTAAAGACGACACACACTTTAATTTCATATAACATTCAAACTTTATTAAAAACCTTGACGCTACATAGTCACGAAAATGAGTGCACGCATTTTGGTAGATTATGTTCGTTAAGTATCATTTCCATTATCACTTCTATTAAGTAGCACTTCATTAATTTATGTTTGTTTGCTTTACCATGACCGCGCCGTTCCTGGACCGAGTCTGGCCAGCTTGCCGGGTGCGTGCGTCGCGGTGTTGTGTCCGGGTGGAACCTTCGGCTGTCAAGACGGAGCAAAGAGTTCCTACGTCTTAAGAGCGCTCCAGCCGCGTCCACCTTCCATTCCAGCCATGGGGAAATTTAGCTTTGCTTTCAGCTTTCTGTTATCTTATTTTGTATTACATAATTTTGTATTTCTTTATCTATTTCATTTCATATAGTTTATTTCTTCATGTGGGTTTATTGGGGTTTCTTTTGAAATGGGTTTATTATTTCTTAGTCTTAATTGATTTTGTCATTTTCCCTTTGAGCTCATTATGGTTTGGTTAGAGGAGTACTTAAGCAGGTCTTTTGTCTCACTTTGGTTAGATGGTGGTTAGGGTCTCTTCTGTTATGTTTGCTTAAGTTATGCTCTTTATTTTGGGCCCAGATCCTTATGTTATTTTGTATGATTAATTTTGAGAAAATAAATTCTCATTTTTGTTACCACTTTATCCTCTGCGTCTCTTGCCTACTGCTTGGTCCCTCACACTCTTCATCCCGTTTGTCGCTGACCTGCGTGACTACACTGCCAACCCTGTCCTCCTCCAGGCGAGCATTGAATGATGGCTTCCTGGGATAGATTAAGTACTCCCCAAGACTCACACACCACCCGCCATATATCCTCGTTTACCCATTTAACACCTGTCATTAACGAATATAAGTAAGATATTCAATGATTAAAGTGATAGGTCTCTTAATTGATGACATGTAGCCTACCACTAAAACCACCATCACAAGATGATCCATAAACACAATCATACAAATGCATGTAGTACACACATTTAAGTGCTTTTATTGGTCACTTACATATCATAACAGTGTACAACTTGCTGTGAAATATGGGACTGGCAGATTCCACAAAAGTAAGAGTATATGAAGTGAATAATAATAATAAAAAAATGTAACAATAATCACATACAGGGCCGAGAGAAATCATTTGCAGAAGATAAACAGATATTATGTTTCCAAACTTTTTCTAACTTCTAAACACCAGCCAGAGCCTTAAAAAAATATACTGTAATAACCAACAATAAAGACAGCAGAGTTGCTGTGTCCTACCAATAATGCATAACCTTGATGGATGGTGGGAATACCATGTTGATGGTCATGGAGGAAAACTAAGTGCTTGACAAAATGCATGCATCTTTAGGTATGTTCTGGGTTTAATAGTACCCTCATCATATGTTTAAATAGCCTACCATGGCCATCTACATTGAAGGTCATTTTATCTTTCACTTTTTATATGTGCCCATTTTGTTCATCTCTGTGGAAAATTTGCCCGTCTGGTTGGACTCTCCAGGCCAGTTTGAAATCTGTCATCCCTTTTCCAACCAAAGCAGCATGGAGCTAATATGAAATATGAGAGTAATATTATGGTATGTTAGAGTTCATTACATTGCAAAAATTTCAGTAACACTTTATTTGAATGTTAGTCATAAGACTAACATGACACTGTCATTAACTATGACTTGACATTGTCAAGAATCTGTCATAAACTTTATAAACCTGTCATGACTTCTGACATACCCAAACCCTAACCATGACAAATACACTTAATGACAGAAGTCATGACAGGTGTATAAAGTCTATGACAGATTCATGACAACGTCATGTCATAGTTAATGACAGTGTCACGTTAGTCTTATGAAGGTACCTTCAAATAAAGTGTGACCAAAATGGCTTCCCTTCTATTTTCAAGTAGCTTTGTCAGTTAGCTTAATGTTTTCTTTCTCACCTGGTGGAGAAGTTGAGCTTTAGGAACGGTGTCAACGTTTCCAGAGAATGAATATATCCTAATTTTCACCACCAGTTTTGTTGATTTGAGTGCTGAAATACACACAAACAAACAATTCACATAAAAACAACAATATATTAAAGCCACCACATGCAACATTTAGGTAAAATTTCGACATTTCCTATTCATTACACCTTTATGTAAATTGCCTAGAACTCACTAGACTTGATAAATGACATGTTCCGGAGTAAAACGAGCCCCTTCACGAGATTGTCCGACCCTCCTAGAGGCAGATACCGCCTATGCAAGATCAGGGAGCGCGTCCCGGCTATCGTAAGTTTTGGTTAGCAAGCAAGCTAGGTCACATGACTTAGCCAGAGTTTACAGTTTGAATTACAACGCGATTTGTGACTTCTCAGCGCATTCAACTGTCGATACATTTTGTTAGCGGCGATCACCATTGACTATGCAATTCTAAATGGAGGATTATTGGCAGAAACGCTTAAAAACTGCTTTGATTGGTTGTTAGCTTACTGGATGACGCCACCGGATCCTGCATAGGATCTCTTTAAAATGAATATATTGTCATGGCACTAATGTTTCTAAAGTCATCATTTCTCAAGATTATACAGCAGTTAGATATTTATGAATTTCTGATTGGACAAAGGGCATTCTACTCATCACTAAGAGTCCCATCGGTGACTCGTCACAACTAGTATTCACTCCGCAGTTTCCATTGAAAATATTCTATTCATCCAATTTGAGCAAAGAAGCCAATTTAATTGCCTTGCTTGGGAACAGGATGCTTGCATGACATAGCCCGACCATAATGCTGCTGTTCATCCGTATTCATGGCATGGAGGTTCTTTAACCTGACGCGAATATAGGGCTGGGGGGGGGGGGGCATTCACTTCTGGTTTGAAACAATTGGACAGCTCATCTAATCAGCTTCGCTTATTGGCTGGTAGTCTCTCTACCAATGTAAACCCGCCCATGAAGACCGTCCCCAGACCATGGATGAGGATGAACATTTGTATTATGGGCGGGCAATGTCAGGCTAACAGGATGCTAAACTTGAAACTATTTTAGGGAGTGGAGGATGAACGAACACAATAAACCATAGAAAACACAATTTGATGTCTTAAAGCTTGTTTGGTTGGTAATGGAACTGTTGTATAAAAGCAATAAAACTCTCATGGTTGTGGGCTTGATAAATGGATATAGCCATGTCTGTGGATACCCAGGGCTCTTAAATGTACAGTACATAAACAACCAAATTCATGTCTTTAGAGACTAAAAAAAAAAATGCTCACCTTTGTAGCAGATAAAAGTCTTGGAGCTACTGCATTTCCAGTCATTCCACATGCCTGAGTGCTCATAATCCATGTACATACAATCCTGGTTTCCCTGGAAATTATTGGGCTGGGAAGTCATCCAGTGCCTGAAGGTAGAACCACTCCCATCTGACCAGCTCCAGCTGTCCAGGAAAAGGCCAATCCACGCCGAGGAACCGGCAGGAACCATCCTCTGGATCACCGCGTTGTCCTTCAAGTTCCTCACACTGGCCAGGTCTGTGTAATTTTGACGGCAGTAGTTCTGAGCCTCTCTCCATGTTCTGGTTTTCCCAGTAACCATGATGACAGAGAAGTTTGAGCTGATGGTGGCTGGGAGACATAGAAAATAGGTCCTCACAATGTGAAGGTGACTTATTTGGTGGTATTCTCACAGGTGCTATAGTCCACAAAAGTGCTTACGGCCGATTCACACACAAACCTGTGCGGTGCGGGCGCGGTTTTGGTGTGATTTCATTTAGAATACATGTTAACAGGTTAGGTAATTCAGACTGCACGCGTGTTCTGCGTGGCTCCTGTCCGGTTTCTGAGCGGTGAAGCGTGCAGCTCCCGTGCTGCTTTTTTGAAATAGAAACAAGTTCTATTTTTCCAAGCGTTTTAAGCGCGGTAAGCGGGACTTGTGCGATGTCCATAGATTTTGAATGCAGAGCTCGGGCAGCCGCTTCGCGCAGAACACCGCAGAGAAAATTTCTTGTGTGAATGCCCAAGACCACCGGCACCGCTCACGGACCGCACTGCACCGCGAACGCGCAGTTTGTGTGCGATTCGGGCCTAAGTGCAGGCCAAAACATATGGAGCTAAGCACTTTTTTGAACTTGAGCACCTTGGATAATACAGGCCTTAGGAAATATGGGGGGGGGGTGGTATCTACATCTACAAGAAAGAGTTGTTTAAAATGTTACAGTTGTACAGAATTTGCCTTTGGGCATGTTAATGTTAACCTACTCAAAATAACAGAAATTTACATCATTAGTTTGTGAAGACATAAAGCTCCATCGGTGCTGAATTAAACATACAAAGTGCTGTATTGGACATCCATGAAAAGGCATTTACAAAGTAATACTGTATATAAAAAGGAAATTCACTGAATGGGTAAGTTAGGTGTGATAAAGACCGAAGGCATGTTGCAACATCATAAAAAATAGAACGTTTGCAAGGGAGCTGAATTTTGATAGCTCAATGCAACTTATAGCTACAACTAGCATGCCATCTTCTCTGGCCTGCATGAACGTATCTAAATTTTGATCTTTGGCAAATTAATGTTTGAACTTCTTATGATGTTGCAAAATACTTCAAATATACTCACAACGGACCTCTTTTTTTAAGTTACTATATTTTGTACCAACAGCTTATTACAGGGACTGTGGAATAACTTGTGCTCACATTTGTAACAAGCAAATGCTGGTCTGCCTTCCTCACAGTCAACATCCTGCCAGTATCCACTGTCAATCATCACTGCACAGGTCTGTCCACTATCAACAGAAGGTGTCTGCTCCCAATTCCGGAAATTTCCCCTGCGGCTGTAGAAGTCTTTGTCCTGTAGAGACCACTTCCAGGTGCTGGCGGTGTTGCGATAGAGGCCTATCCACACGTCACTTGAGTAGGAGTTGACTGAAGTGATAAGGAGGTCAATGTCCTCCATGTTGGTGGCAGTGGCGAGGTCAGTATAGCTGCTTCTGCAGTGGGCCTGGGCCTCAGCCCATGTCTTCCTGGTCGAGATGAAACGGTACTCATGTGCTGTAAAGGAAAGCAAAAAGGTCTTGTTTGTTTTCAAATAGATTTTTTTACATAACAAACTATTTACAAAGCGAGGGAGTTTTTCCTTGCCCCTGATTCTCATGGATGCTTCCCGTACTGTCTGTAAAGCGCCGCGAGACAATGTACTGTATTTGTGCGCTCTACAAATAAAATTGAATTGAAAAATTGAATTGAATTTTTAGATTTTATATATATATATATATATATATATATATATATATATATATATATATATATATACAAGTACAGACCAAAAGTTTGGACACACCCCCTCATTCAATGCAATTAATTTCTTTCCAGGACAATTTATATTGTAGATTCTCACTAAAGGCATTAAAACTATGATTGAATACATATGAAATTATGTACTTAACAAAAAAGTGTGAGGTTATGACAAAATTTTGGACCTGAGCCCAATCAAGATGGTTTGGGGTGAGCTGGACCGCAGAGTGAAGGCAAAATAGCCGACAAGTTCTTAGCATCTCTGGGAATGAATAACTGTTCAAGACAGTTGGAAAAGCATTTCAGGTGACTACCTCTTGAAGCTCATCAAAAAAATAAAAAGAGTACAAAGCAGTTATCAAAACAAAAGAAGGATACTTTGATGAAACAAGAATATAAACATGTTGTCAGTTATTTCACACTTTTTAATATAAAGTACATAATGCC
>JAODXP020009357.1:0-13840 GCA_027497455.2 Sardinella longiceps | reverse complement strand
GCCATTGCCTTCCTTCTCCGCAATTCCACTCGACTCTCGTCTTCTTTGCAGCCATTCACACTGAAGACGCTTTTCTGCTGATTCCACCGCGGCCATTCCACTGAAAACGCGAGTGTTCTGAAATTGTGAGTGACAAAAACATGCAAGGTCGAAAGTGATAAATGTACGTCTTGTTGCTATGACAGCTAGATTTTGCTAAACCGCTAACTCCCTGACTTAGCCATGACTGGCAGCTAGGCAAAGGGCCCATTGTTGAAGAAAACATGACCTCAAAAGTTAAACTATTTTCAACTTTGAGTGCTTGCATTTTTAAGTCGCTAGCATTTTTTCACTTTGCGCCTAGCGTTTTTTTTTTTTTTTAAGTGAGGCGCGTAGCAAAGGTCAAGTCGCATCGTTCCATAGGGAAACAATTGAATTTGAGCGCCTGGAGGTGAAAAAAGCGTATCAGTGTGAACGGCCGCTTTCAGTTCTTCGTCTGGGATTCTGGCCATTGGGCTTGATTACATAGGACACATCCCAGCCTGGCCAATCAGCAAACTTTGAGAATGTAACGCTAGAATATGATAGGCCATCAGTCAAGGGCTGATTAAATTTTTTTTTAATTTATTTAAACATCTCAGGCAAACAATTGTTTCTCAACAATTGTTTCTCATTTTGATAGAATCGAAATGACATCATGTCTTAGCATCATCATCTTTATGATCATCTACATCATCACCATCATCATCATCATCATCATCATCACCCTGATCGTCATCCTGATCGTCGTGATCATAATACTCTCTTGACTAAAAATGTATTCATAGTCATCTGTGCCATCTGTGACTGTGATTATATATCTGTGATTCCTGATCACTTCCCCTCTCTTTCCAAACACACACACACACACACACACACACACACACACACACACACACACACACACACACACACACACACACACACACACACACACGTTCTTTAGAATGCATCTCACCCATATTTGTCCAAGGTTCCACTGTGGTGAGTGAATGTTTTTTTTTATAGTCTATGATGAATGTTTTTTTTTTTTTTTTTTTTTTTTTTTACTTGCAGAATGATATGATGCCATGAATCTGAAGTACAAAACCTGTTGCCATTGACATAAGTGCTTTGCTACAATCACAAATAACTGACCTCTGAACACTAGGAATGCCAATTTAAAGTCCATGGAACATACTGAAGCATTCTGGAAAGCTGTATGATAAATAAATCAAATAACCTCGCAAGTAAAGTGCGTTGTTTTGTGTTGAAGTCAATGGACAACGGTTTTATATTCCCATCCTGCTCACATTCACTCATGTTCTTTCTTTTCTGTGTTGAGTTCTTTGGGTAGCCTACATGACCATCTGACCTGAATTTGAAATTGAATATAACTTTAGGAATAAAACATCAAGTGAGACGACGCTGAGCTTTTCATTCCAAAGACACCTCCACCTATGAGGCAGCCCTACCCGTGAGCTACCCAACATGCTCTCAGTCTCTACGGGCATCTTGCCACATGCAGTCACAAATATGATGGAACTTCCTCCTCTAGTGCAGGACCTGAGATTGCAAACTAGCAGAGGATATATTGTAGGGGTCATCTCAAAACCAGGGTGAACCCGGACTGAATGTAATGACTTGAAATCCAGCCCATTCCATTGCTATCTTTTAAATAGTTAATTTCACTCACACAGCTCTTGTCTGTGTGCATTTACGGAAAAGAGAAATAAAAGCACATCTGTTAGATACATTAGTTGGACAGTACTGTATGATTGCATTTTAAGCCTTTATGGATACTTTTACTTTAGGCTACTGGGTTCAGACCAACTGAAGTTTGGATTAGTCGCATAGCTGTGTTGTTTTGGAAAACATGCCATTATGTTTGTGTAGATTTGTATTTTCACACACAGTCTCTTTCCCTCTAAAGTCACACACACACACACACACACACACACACACACATGCAGCATGAAAAACGGTTCCATGTAAAGGATGAAAAACCTTTCAAGGTTCTTTCTAGGGAGAGAGCTGCTGTCACGTCACAGCCTCCAGACACACACACACACACACACACACACACACACCACAGACACACACACACACACACACACACACACACACACACACACACACACACACACACACACACACACACACACACACACACACACACGACACACACACACACACACACACACACACAGAGAGAGAGAGAGAGAGAGAGAGAGAGAGAGAGAGAGAAACAGACAAACACTCAGACATCCGTCTAACAGCCATTTATCTTCCATGATTTATCCCCAAAGACTCGACAAATGTCAGGCCAATATACAGGGACTTATCCACAATCCCACGTGTTCCATCACACACACACACACACACACACACACACACACACACACACACACACACACACACATGTACAAACACACACACATACACACACACACACACACACACACACACATGTACAAACTCACACACACACACACACACACATGTACAAACACACACACACACACACACACACGTAACACAGGGAATTCTGCATCCTCTGTTTGCCCTTTTTCTTCCTCACCTCAAACAACCCAAACAGAGTGGAAAAACATTTCTATTCATCAACAGCACAATGCATGTGACATTTGAGTCTTTTTGTGTGTCTATACGGTATGTGTGTGGTCTGTGTACAGCCATTCATTATCTTCCTGGTTATTCCCTTATGACTGAACCATGTATACAGTCCCTTATACTGATATGAAAATAAACCTGCCTTTCATCGACTTGTAAACCTAGGAGCTGACAATTGATTGGCCCAAGAGATTTCTGACAGAGCCAATCAGTAAGCTCTAGGGAGTAGCTTTGGCCCTTCTGTGACAATGGCAAAAATTTGATGTAAACGCGACTGAAAGCAAGGGATGACAATCCTGGAATAATCCATTGTGTCATTGACCTGATCTGCACATTATCCAAATTGATTTTTTCCCCCCTTGTTTGTTTGTTTGCTTAATTTGATAGACTACAGAGGTTTAAATGATTATCATCTAGAAAATAATCCTGTGATTATAATCTATATTTTGCAGAAGGACTGAGCTAATGCAACTCTCAAAACAACATAAGTCTCCTAGATTTACCCTATTTTACCCCCAGGGAAATAATGCATTTCCATTTCTGTTCTGAACACAGTTATGCTCATTGGAGGCAAATCTGATTGTGTAACCCTTCTTAATTTTCTAGGATTATGCCTTGATTGTGGTATTATGAAGATAAGAATTTATTTATAGGTAAATAAAACATTATGTGCACTTGGGATTAGTAGTATATTATATTATGTTCCAATGTAATTTTCAACAGTGAGAATGGTGTCAGGTCTCTCTCTCTCTCTCTCTCTCTCTCTCTCTCTCTCTCTCTCTCTCTCTCTCTCTCTCTCTCTCTCTCTCAGAAAAAGGGAAAACATCAGTTTTATGACATTGAGCCACACACAAAGCGACTGAATGTGTGTCTAATTACAGTTATTACATATCCATGTGCATGGTAATCCACATGTGAGTCTCACACGTTACACTCACTCCAGCTCATTATGGACTGGATACAGAGGACAGACAGTTTCTGCCATCCATCCACAGTCTGCGTCAGCCTGAGAAGCAGGAAAAGTCTGAGAGGAAGCAGGAAGAGAAAGAGAGATGGAGGGAGGGAAAGAAAGTGTGTCAGAAGGTAGAGAACGATAAGATGACATGAGAAGAATCTGCCAGGTGGTTGAGAGAGGAAGAGAGAGAGAGAGAAGGAGAGATACATGTAAGGAGAGAGAGAGAAGAGAGAGAGAGAGAAGGAGAGAGAGAAGGAGAGACAGGGAGAGGGAGAGAGAGAAGAAGAGATAGAGAGGGAGAGAGAGAAGGAGAGACAGGGAGAGAGAGAATGAGAGACAGGGAGAGGGAGAAAGAAGAAGAGATAGAGAGGGAGAGAGAGAGAAGGAGACAGCGAGAGGGAGAGAGAAGGAGAGACAGGGAGAGGGAGAAAGAGAAGAAGAGATAGAGAGGGAGAGAGAGAGAAGGAGAGACAGCGAGAGGGAGAGAAAAGGAGAGACAGGGAGAGAGAGAAAGTTGGAAAGAGAAGGAAAGTATGACAACATGGAGCCTTAATGAGCATGCAGGGTACATGAGTGACAGTTAGGTGTCATGGAGGAGAGAGTGGGAATTATTGGAGACGGCTGCTGGACTTTTAAAAAAAATGTTTCTAAAACAGTCGCGTCAAAGTTTTTTGTCTGTCATGACGCCTACACACACACACGCACACACACACTCTCTCTCACTCTCATTCTCTTCTCTCTCTCTCTCTCTCTCTCTCTCTCTCTCTCACACACACACACACACACACCACACACACACACACACACACACACACACACACACACACACACACACACACACAAAAGTGTGCAGTACATAATTGTGATTGGATGTCAAAGTTTTACCAATTAGGACTTGCCACCTGATCGTGATTTAACCTGAGCTTGAAATAACAACAGATGTGTTGGTGTAGTGCTATTTGTGTGTGAGCTCACTTTCTCACACTTACACCCATCCACACACACACACACACACACACACACACACACACACACACACACACACACACACACACACACACACACACACAAACTTACACACGAGTGAGAAAGAGAAGGAGAGAGAGAGTTTTCTCTCCACTCTTACGTAATCTCTGTCACAGGTGTAGCAAATCTGTTTTGATGCAAAGTAGATACTTCAGTGTGTTGTCGAGGAAGCCCTTTTGGAGGGAGATGCGGTGGTTGTCGGGGGTTTGGCTATGGGATATAAGGAATACAGGGAAGGAGTGAAAGAGGAACAGAGCGCTGATGAAGGGGCCAACACTGGAATAAGGGGATTAGACACGGCCTCAGCATATCTGATGGCACACCGCACACACTCAGGAAACGCAGATGGCAAGATTAAAACACACACACACACACACACACACACACACACACATACACATACACATACATACTAACACAAGTGCGTAAACACACACACACACACACACGTTCCCTCTCTCTCTCTCTCTCTCTCTCTCTCTCTCTCTCTCTCTCTCTCTCTCTCTCAGACACACACAAACACATACATACATGCACACGCACGCATACCCTTTCTCTCTCTATCTCTCTCTCTATCTTTCTTGCAGACACACACAAACACACACACATACATACACATACACACACACACACACACACACACATTCTCTCTCTCTCTCTATCTCTCTCTCTCTCTCTCTCTCTCTCTCTCTCTCTCTCTCTCTCTCTCTCCTCTCTCTCTCGCAGACACACACAAAAACACACACACAGCTGATCGCATCAGAAGATAACAGAAGTACATGGTGAACTGGGATTAGTGCAGAATTGAGAAGATTGGATTGGATGGGGAGAATATGATGTCTAGCTGATCATACTGTAATCTCTCAAACAGGCTCCCATCCACTTTGTGCTCCTGTACTGTAACCCCCAAAGGCATTCAGGGTTTGATTTTTATACAGCTATAGAGATGCTCTTTTTCCATGAACTATAACTCCACTGAACTCAGGCATTTGTTTTGTCTTCATAGACTGTAACAATATACATGCCAGGTATCAGCTACTGAGGCATAGTTGGTATTATATTATTGCTGTGCTGTAAATGAAACCTCTATACTCAACATACATTATATTCACCCCTTCAGTAGTAGCCTACTTTGTGATTATTTCGTCCATTTCATCCATGTTTTTGTCTTTTGTCTATGTTTTTGTGTATTGTATATGAAAAGACAGAGCAAAGTTGGTCTTTGGTATTTTTTGCCCACTCCCGGGAGGTGTTAGCCTGGCGAATGCCAAACTAAAAATCACAAGTGATATTTAGTCTGGAGACCTAGCTATTGCATTCCGCGTAGCGGAAGCATCGTTTACGATTGTCCAGAGCCGTTTATTGGGCGCTACGAATGTCTATCATACCGTCTGTACATACCTCGGAGCCAATACCAGAGCCACCACGTGACGTAAAATGCAATCGAGGGCCGTACAAATCCCTTTTTGTTCTGCAATTGGATACCGAATACCAGGCGAGAAAATCGGCCATGGTCACCATGCTGCTTTGCAGAGTGAAATGAAATAAGCACGCAAAGGAGCATGGGAACTCCCAGGCTAGGGGGCGCAGCATCTGACGTGAGTGAGGTTAGCAAAAAACTCTATCAAGCAGCAAATTTTGGATGTGTCCACAATGAAAATAGAGAAGCTATAGGCTATAGGCTCCAGCTATAGGACTAATGGTTGTGACTTCAGTGATATGATGGGAACCTATAGAGTAGGACAGGGGTTCTCAAACTTTAATGGACCGGGGACCCTTCAGGGAGCTGACATGTTATCAAGAACTCCTCTTGATCGCAACATTTTTTTTTCTTTCAAATGCTTTTGGACTCTTATTCTAAAAACATCTTTTGCTTCTACCACAACAGTTTTAAAAAGGTATGTTGGTGCATTTGGAAAAACTTTGACAGAACTCTGTTCTGTAGGCCTACTGTTTTAATGCCTATGGAAAGTGTTTTAGCAGTATTTCTCTCCCCTTAAGACAAGGTTATATTTTTGTAGCAAACTTTTTCACCGACCTCCTGGCAACGTCCTGCAGATCTCCGAGGGTCCCCAGATCCCATCTTGAGATCCAGTGCTCTACAGTACCCCACTAAAAGCTATAGCCCTTTGCTTATCATCCCATCAAACTCTTTGAGTCTCCGTCAGCTTTAAATCCATCTCAAATATCCTCTGAAACCTCCTGTGTCAGCTCATTACGGGCTGCTGCTTTGTTGCATAGCCGGCATCTGCCCCGAGCCGTTCCTTAACACTTCCAACAGGGGTCATGCAGTGCGTGAGCCTACGTCAGTATGGCTTAATATGCCTCTTCCCTGCCATATCAATGAGCCTATCTCCTTGGCAATTCAGCTAGACTGGCCCGCTATTACCCTGGGGGGCTAAGGTTCGAGGCCAGGTGGGATGGTTGCTCTCTCGTTCTCTCTCTCGTTCTCTCTCTCTCTCTCTCTCTCTCTCTCTCTCTCTCTCTCTCTCTCTCTCTCTCTCTTCTCTGTCTCTCTCTCTTTACTATACTCATCAAAATCGCATCGCTGCTTCATCAGAGTTGATGCCACACACTGCATGTAAATGATGTAACCTTGGCAAGAGAGTACCATCTCTAAAAAACACAAAGTCCTGTGAAAGACTAGACTACCTCAGAGCTGAGCCAGGTCCTTAAGTCCCTCTAAGTCTGTGTTGGTTTAGGATGCTTGAGGCCCAGGGCTGTCTAACTAGGCTACATGCCCCTATGGGCAGTGACAAAGGAGGTACTCTATCTCTCAGACTGCAACTGCTGGCAACCTTCACAGATTCTACAGAGCTGAAGGTTGAATCTTAGAGCAGATTCTGCTCCGGGGGACATTAAAGATTAAAATGTAATGTCTGCCTTTAAACCACAGAGTCTTCAACAGCAATAAATTGGTTATCGTGGAAGACCTGAAATTTCATCTGAATTATGACTATTAATGTAGAGATAATTTATTTTGATTGGCGATAATTTTGATTGGCCATATTAGAAATAAAAACATGAACCAAGTTGTCATCGTTGGCTAGAATACAATTCCACAATGAGAGATTTTTCAACCCAGTTACTAAATTAATTTACTTGAATTGGACAATTAATTCACTTCAGTTGGGGAATGACAAGGACATCATTCAGATACAGTATGAACATCATAGATTATTCTAGAATTTCTTCGTTAACAGCTGTATTCATTTTTGGTGTGTTTTGTTATTCCTTACAATGGCCTGGATAATGAACATGTCTCATAATATCATGAGTAATGAGGTTAAAATTTCCGTTTTTGTTTGTGCCATGAACTTTGACCTTAGCAATGGCCAAAGCTGTCAGTGAACATGAGGGCAATTTCAGGGCATGTTTTTTTATTTATTTTTTTATTTATTTTTTTTATTATTATTATTTTTTTTTGGCAGTGCCTGCTTTATTCTCTTATGTATTTGCTGGTAACACTCCACCAGCTGTGCTTCACAAGAATATAGAGTGTGAAAAATCATGAGAGCGTGAAGAATGAAGGCTGTGAAGTGTAAAAAATCAAAATGCAGGATGGTGTTTATTTATTATTATTTCTGTTGTTATTGATGTTGTCATTTCCGCAGTCAATACTCTGCTATGTGTGTGTGTGTGTGTGTGTGTGTGTGTGTGTGTGTGTGTGTGTGCTTTCACCTGCCATCATGCATCAACATTGTTTCAGAGGTGACAGCATCATCGCTATTTCAACCCATGATGGGACGGAGTTCAAAGATTTCAAAAATATTCTTTTCAAACATGACACCCTGTCATAAGTGGACTGCTTTGTAACCTATCAACTGGGAAGCATTAAAAGCAAATGTGTTTTTCTTGAGGAGCTGTATTCAAAAAGGAAACTTTCGTCTACTTGAAGAGCAGAGTTTGAGATTCAAAACAATAATAAAATGAAAACATGTCCCTTCATGTCAATGTAGCCTTTTGGAAAAAACAAACAAACAATATCCTAAAACTGGATTTTGCTAAAAATACACTTTGTCTCAAAACAAACATAAATTTGTAGAACACTTAAGTGTAATTGATGTTTGGACAGATGAGAGTGGAATGTTTCTGCTGTGCAACTTGAACATATCACAGAATTTTCATTATGGCATAAGACACAAGTAGACCTGCCCAAAGACATTAGACAAAAATAGGCCTACGCCTACTATGGTGCAAGAAAAAAGTAGACCTACATGTATGGTAAATGGACTGTATTTATATAGCGCTTTTCTACTCGTACGAGCACTCAAAGCGCTTTACAATGTATACCTCACATTCACACACCGGTGGCAGAGGCAACCATGCAAGGCACCGACCTGCTCACCGGGAGCAATTTGGGGTTAGGAATCTTGCTCAAGGACACCTCGATGGGTTCAGGCGGAGTGGGGCTCGAACCTGCAACCCTCCGGTTGCCGAACGGCACCTCTACCAACTGTGGCACCATCGCCCCACAGAGAAAAACATAAGACACAAGTGGACCTCTGCAAAGCATAAAACAAGAGTAAAAGACACAAAGACACAAGTAGGCCTAGGCAAAGCCACAATACACAACTAGGTCTAGACAAAGGTATAAATGCCAAGTAAGTCATAAGACAAAAGTTGAAAGTCGGCCTATACAAAACCATAAGAAAAAAGTAGGCATATGGAAAGGCATAAGACACATGTAGGCGAATGCAAATGCATCAAACAAAAGTAGGCCTAAATGTAGCCGGTGGCGGTCCGCACCGCACATGGGTCCCGAACCCGCCACCCCGCAAGTTACAAACTCACGGCGTGGGAGTGGGAAGCTCTAACCAACTGAGCCAAAGTCCAAGCTTCTAACTCAGTGTGTTAGAAGCGCCCATGGAATTGGGTGATGAGGATTTACACGTACTACCGCCGAGCTAGCCGAGCTAGCTGGCCTCCGTTACATGAAGACATAAGACAAAAGTTGGCCTATTCAAAAGCATTAGGCAAATGCAAGCCTTTACAAAGTCATGGGACAAATGTAAGCCTATACAAAATCATAAGACAAAAGTGGGCTTATGCATAGGCACTAGTAGGCCTGTACAATGGCATAAGACAAAAGCATTTCTTTTATTTTTTTATTTATCCTTTATTTAACCAGGAAAAAATCTGTTGAGATTAAAAATCTCTTTTACGAGGGTGTCCTGGCCAAATGGCGGCACAAGTTATTAAAATTCCAGTTGCATTAAAATTTCTACATTAGGGTAAGAGACAAAAGTAGGCCTGTACACAGTACACAGATATAGAATAGAAATGCTACTTCACTGCTACTCACAGTACTGTATATATGTCACAGCAATTGGAGCCTTAGCAAAGTGAATGTTTTTCTTAATGCTACTCAATCCCACTCTCGCAATCATACCATATTGACTAATTACATTAAGCCTATGATCCTTTTAATAAAATGTCACATTATCATCGCATTTCGAAACTCACTGGCCATATGGAAGCTTTGCTCTCATTTGTTTACACCTTTGCAGCGTGTGGGTTGGACAGGACTTTCAAATCCACACACACACACACACACACACACACACACACACACACACACACACACACCACGCCAGGGGAAATATTCCACTCAATACCCAGCCCAGTGTAGTAGTTTCATTACACCTGATGAATATACAGCCTTAGAGGGGAATCATGTTTACATCATTTGAATGGCCTTGCCTGCTGTCGTGATTCATGCACACACCCCACGCCTTCGAGCTGTGAATACTGCTCTCTCTGCTAATGCTAACAGGACTAGGGAAACACAACGCATCGATCTATCATCAAACAAGCTAACGTACCGAGCGTGGCCTGTGCTTGTATGTAGGGTAATTGAAATTCCACTGCTAGGCTATCATACATATATGAGAGCCTCCCACGGTACTGTGGATGTAAAGGGGTAAATTTTATTACAGACTAGGAAAGGGCTTTTGTTGTATTATACAGCTGCCTGGCACCGGATTACCATTCCCCCCCCCCCCCCCAGGACACTTCCAGCATGTCTGTGACTAACGCTTTTATACGCGGGCCATACTGCATATTAGATTGCCTTCCATGTTAAAATCCCCAAAGGCCTGTGGCTGTGTTGCCTGTGTTGTCATGGCGCCGACCTCACCTGAGGGATTTACTTGTTATGAAACAGCGGTGTGGTGACAGACCAGTGTCAGAAAAGTTATTGCTGTGTGTGTCTCGGCTGTTTCGAACGTGGGCCTCGGAGTTTGATGCACCAAAGTGATAGACTGCTGCTGTTAGACAGGGAGATGGCTTTTGCGGTGTTTTGAAACACCCAATCATGTCTTATATACCTGCCAGTGAGGAGAGCACTTCACACTCTACTTTCATATGTTTCACTTTAACCTGGCAAGGGAAAGTGCAGTGAATGTAAAAGGATTTTGTTGTTTAGATCGTCTGAGCCATCTTAGTTTGTGGTGTACAGTATTTGTTAATGAACAGTGTCAGTCTCTACATAAAAAAAGTACAGTAAGTACTTTAAGTACATTAAGTACAGTAACATAGTTACAAAGATTCCAACATTTCCTATCTATCTATCTATCTATCTATCTATCTATCTATCTATCTATCTATCTATCTATCTATCTATCTGTCTGTCTGTCTTAATCAACATACTGGAGGACAACTTATGGGAGATCAAAAAGAATATCTCATTTATTGAAGAGTGATTGTGGGGCAGATGAAAGGGATGGGTGTAGGGATGGAGAGGAAGAGATGGAGGTGTAGGGATGGAGGGGAGGGGATGGAGGTGTAGGGATGGAGGGAAGGGAGGATTTAGGCTTTCTTTCCCTTTTTCTTTCTAAAGAGCCTCTTGAAGAATCCTTTGTTGTTGTTGTTATCTCCCTTCTCTGCATCTGAGGCAGACAGGGCGCTCCCACTCCCGGTCTTGCTGAGGTCTACGCTTGGTGCTGCCTTAGATGATGATTTGGAGGACACCACACTGCTCCTGCTGCTAGTGGTGTCGCTGCCAGTCTCCAACTGGCCCTTACGCTTCTTCTCACTTCCACTACACCTGCTTCCACTATCATTCCCACTTCCTCTCATGCTGCTGATGGTGGTGGTGTCACTGTCCGCCTCCCCATCCTGTCCTCTGACACTCTCCAACTGGCCCTTACGCTTCTTGTCACTTCCACTACGATTCCCACTTCCTCTCATGCTGCTGATGGTGGCGGTGGTGTCACTGCCTGCCTCCCCATCCTGTCCTCTGACACTCTCCCACTGGCCCTGGCACGTCTTCTCACGTCCACTACTCCTGCTTCCATCACTTCTATCATTCTCACTTCCTCTCCCATTCCCGCTCCTGCTCCCACTACTGCTGCTGTCTATCCCGCTCTCGTAGGAGCTCAGGACGCGCTCTTCTCGGCCTCGCTTCCTTTTTCCACTCCTTCTCCATCCCTTGTCGCCTCTCGCACAGGCCTCTTTGGAGGCCCGGGGTCTAGTCATCCTGGGATCCTCCAGGCTAGTGTCACTTTGCTCGTCACTAAGGACCAGTGTTTGAACTCCTTTAAGAAGACAGAGATTGCTTGTCTTTCTGAGCGCCAATGCCACATGGTCGGTGACCTCCAGAATCTTGTTGCCGACATACTTCTCCAGATCAGCCAGCTTAGCATTCATGCAAGTCTTCAGCTCCATCGTGAGCTCTCTGTCTTCTTGCAAGGTGGACACAAGGACCTCCATCTGGTCCATCCTGTCCTCCAACTGGTCAGTGGTTGCATCCACCTGCTGCAGATGCTGGACCTCTCGTTTTCTCACCCAGGCCTCAATACCCTCCACCACACACTCCATGGCATTCTGCCTGCGCTCCATCCTCTTGAACTGGGCCTTCAAGTCCTCCAACCCCTCCACCATCTCCTTTCTCTGCCTCGTATTCTCCTGCTGTAGCTCGAGAATGAACGCCTTCCTCTCCATCTCCATCTTGGCCATCACTTCTTTCATCTCCTTCCCCAGTCTTGCTTTCTCTTTCTCAAGCTCCATCCTTCTCTCGTTCTCTCGATCCTGCTGCATCTTAGCCATCTGCTGCTCCATGCTTCTCATTCTCTCCATCACCGTCTCCATGTCAGCCTGTCTGAGGGTCTCCTTCCGGAGCTTTTCGAGGTTACTCACTCGCTCCTGAAGGTCGTTTACTCCCCTCTCATTCAGCTTGCTCCAGCCGTCCTCCACGGCGCTCCACCTGGACAGGTGGGCTTGCTGGACGGTCTGGCGGACCTCATTCTTGAGAAGGTCGTTTTCCGTCCTATGGTAGTGGCGTTCCTCTTCCAGTTTTGCCAACACCCATGACTTGACCACAATCTGAGGAAAAATCATTTGGGTTATAAATTAGGTGAGCGTATTAGTAGACCACTATAGATATAATGATACATAATTAAGCAGGCTACTTCAAAATAAATCCTAACAGTTTTAACTTATTGACAGTACATTTCCTTTTGAAGATTCTTACCAAATTACAGCACTTATCCTGTATGTCATTCATCTCTTCATATAACTAATCTCTGTCAAGATAAACCACCAAGTATGTCTACAGTGTCCTGATAAAGATCCTTGTTTCTTTTTGTTGAACACGGAATGTATGGCACATAGTTACCATAACATTCTCTATGAGGTCATGGTGTCATTGTGATGTCACTTTTTTGTATCTCTCCAGCAGTGCTATTTTGAGTCCATAGTTCATGCTTGGTTTAACTCCAGTAACATTGCAACATAAGAAATAATTCTAACTTATAAAAACAAGGAAAATATTAAAAATGTAACTGAAATATTTGACATACATGTATTATCAGTACTGTTACTGACAAAGTAGGCCTACTGTGTTGAAAGTGAACGGCCATATTTTTTTTCAGTTTGACTAATTGTTTAAAACTTTGAATTGGTGTCATATTAGCCTGTAGTTTTCTGAGGTCAGTTGATCTCAAACAGATTCACAGTCCCCTACTGTTGATGTTACTACTGTAATGTGTGTGTGTGTGTGTGTGTGTGTGTGTGTGTGTGTGTGTGTGTGTGTGTGAGAGAGAGAGAGAGAGAGAGAGAGAGAGAGAGAGAGAGAGAGAGAGAGAGAGAGTGAGAGAGAGAGTGTATGTGTCCATAATGATATGTGTACAATTTAGCTCAGGTGCAAAGATAGGTAGGCAGAGTTTGTACAATTTTATTAAATACACTTAATTAGTGGATGAATGGATGAGTGACTGGACATTGAGATAT
>JAODXP020009356.1:0-14105 GCA_027497455.2 Sardinella longiceps | reverse complement strand
AGCTTCGTTCAGTTACGTATTGCTAAGGTTAAGAGCCTCTCATTGGCATTCCGTTCTCACCACGTACCTTCTAATTCAAACTCACTGGGCATAGAACTTCAATGGTCTCATTTATGTATAGTTATATTATTCATTATTTTGTCCCCAGGGACGACTCTTTCCCAGTGCAAAAACTACAATGCTTTGGCCGGCCTAAGCAAAGTTTGGCCCATCGTCAGTGGATCAGAGGATGCTTGGGTTGTTCTGGTGTGTAAACGTGATTGTTTGTCTGTGCTGTGCTTTGTTGTGCTGAGTTTTGAACACGTTGCTGTGGTGTCTAGTAGCCTAATAACTAGCCTATTCGGTAGAAGTGTGGCGGCTGTTCCTGGTCGTGGGCAAGTATGTGCTGGGGTCGGCAGCAATCCTGTGTTTGTTTGTTTGTCTGTCTGTTTATGTTAGTCTGTCTACCACATCAACCCCCCTTTTCCTTTCCTGTGTCAAACCTTTATTTTGCCTTTTGTTTTGTCAATAAACTAGTTTACTTGTTTTAGTACTTCATTGTTTCCATCATCATTATTATTTTGAGTAAACTTGTGTTGTGTTATGTTCTTGGAGTTCATAAATGGGAATGTAATATTATCACTTAAATATTAACTGAGGACAGATGATTGATGATTAACTCATGATTAATATATTGTTTAGTCAGTCATCACAAAATGGTGGTTGATGAGGTCATCGCATCCAGAGTTACTAATTGGCTAGAGTTTGAACCGTGCCTTTCAGTGTGACTGTCAGCAGGCTCACCAAACAAGCTCATCTAGTCCCTGTGCAGGAACACAGGAGCTAAACAAGCACCAAATTCAGCAGCAAAAATGACTCCTTTCCTATTTCAATCTGTTACTTTCATTGAAACCAACTACTTCAGATATATACATGGACCTATTTCAAAGAGCAAGATAGTTCACTACCACCATAAAAATGTGTAATAACAATGGCAACAAACAACCAGTAGGTGGCGACATGCACTTATCAGTTTCTGTGCCCAGTCTGCTATGAGAGGAAATGTATTGATACGAGGTTAAACACATCTCTGCAGCAGGAAACTGCTTGCATGGGCACTAATCTGGACGACATCATTATCACAAAGTTTTACTGAAACTTGCTGTCATTCAGTGAGAATCTTACATAGAAACAAAACCCACTGAGAACTTGCCTGATTATAATATATGCTTTGCTTCGTAGCCTAAAATGATCAGGGATTCTTGCTATTGAGGAACAATTGCTTGCTGGGGGTGTTTAAATTGAAAAAGATTGGATCAACCCCTGATGGATAGACTTTCTTATTCTCGCGCCGCAACATTTTCAAAGTTGTTTGATTGGCCAGGATGTGATGCATCCTGGAATGGATTGTGGGATTCTGCACTGCTGGATCCCAGTTCAGAAGGCAAGATGAAGCTCTAATGCAGGCCTCATTGTTTTCATTATCGGTGAATTTAGCACACTGGATTATTCTGTAAAATAAATGTTTTAGTGTTTGTTACATTACTGTGTCCATGAACAGTTGTCATGAGTGAACAGATGTTATAGCAGGTTATTATAGGCCCTAAGTGAAAGACCAAGCTCTATATAAGATTTGCTGCTGTCATGTTTTAGCTGCTACAGCTTGCATACATACATCTTGCAGAAGCTTTACAGATTTTTTGGGGGGGGTTGTTGTTGCTGCTTAGCCTGAGTACTGCAGTCCCCACACACACACAGAGAGAGAGAGAGAGAGAGAGAGAGAGAGAGAGAGAGAGAGAGAGAGAGAGAGAGAGAGAGAGAGAGAGAGAGAGAGAGAGGAAGAGAGAGAGAGAGAGAGACTTTTTGTAAACTGCAGCGACAGCCTGAGTGTTGGTCTCACAGAACCCTGTGAAACCAACCTCCCCTGTACCACCTGAGAGCTGGCAGAGATGCAGTGTATAGCTATAAACCACAGCCTTCCTGTTGTTACAAGAGCTTTTTCCGCTTAGTCTATGAGTCTCTGTACATTCTGTACTGTTCCCACACATACTGTATGCTATAGACAGACTTGATCTGTTCTCACGGACAGCAGCAGAGAAACTACTGAGGCCGAGGGGTCACTTGGGTAAGCTGAATCACAGCCTTGACATTTTCTGATCTTGATCTTTGAATGAATCAGGGGAGCAGGACTAATTTTGTATTAGATCCATGTTCAGTTCGGGATATTTGGGATATTAGAACAGTAGATATCCTCTTTTCTCAATTCATGTCATACAGCCTTGAGGGCTTCAATTTGTCATTCATGGCACAGTTAAAGGCACACCAGATGCGCAGTGGTGTTTTATGTCCTCAACGGCACCTTCCAGGCAGCACTGCTTTCAATGCACTAACTTAGATTGATTGATTGATTGATTGATTGATTTCGATTTATTTCAAGTGTAACAAAGGAACATACATGCACAAACATGTACATAAAAACGAAACATGCATCTAATACTTTCAAGGCACTACCTTAACCCTTAACCTAACCCTAACCCTAACCCTGTTGACCCTAATCGTAACCCTAGATTTGTAGGGGTAGTAACTTGAAGGCAGCGCTGCCTGGAAGCCTCCCACACCAGGCAACCTTTTCTTAGGTTAAGTTACTGATTTCGCTCTGAATGAATACTCTTTTGGCATCCTATATTGTGTTATAGCTTACATTAGACAGTTACAGCATAAGCAATATTCTGTAAACTAAACTGATTGTAATTGAAAATACATTTGTAAGCTCAGTCAACCCCCCCAAAAAACGATAATTGCTGGTTCCACATGGATTGGTGAGTGTTTAGTGTTGTTGTTGTTGTTAGTGTTGGTAGTGTTGTTGTTATTTTTTAATTTACATTGTAGGGGTGGCCTGGGTCCGCTCATACTTCCTGTCGCTGCATGAAATTTCGCAATCAAGTCAGTATGGCCAAGGAGACCATTTCCTTCACTATCAAGCGGCGGCAAATGAATTTGCTCAGCCTGTACGTCTAGTAGCAAAAATCTCTGATTGTCTAGTAAAATCTCTAATTGTACTGTACTGCCAATTTTGACCATTCTACATACTACTTGCTGCTTTTAACCTGACATCTCACTGTCCACTGAGGTGTTTTCCATAGCCCGATCTTAGTTTCAGTATTCTTATCTTCTTGTCTTCATAACAAAGGGTTCTCTATGGTTACTTCCTTAAACAATTATACAAATAAAGATTTCAGAAACATCTCAAATAAATAAGTAACATAATACACCAAACAAAATACACATCTCCATACTGCCTCCATAGACCTGGTATGTTTCTTTCCACAAAGTGTATTTGTACCTCTGCTGTGGTTTTCAGGGACTACAACACTTCACACTCCACTCCACACATACTCTGTACTTTTTATTTTGACAGCAGGAAATGGGGTCTTACCTTTCAAGTTTACCGCGTGATACTGCAGACTCTCAATGTAAGTGCCCTTCCGCTGTTCACACCAATGTCCACACTCACACACACACAGAGAGAGAGAGAGAAACTCTGTCCTGTAGACACACCACTAACCAGGCCCCATCTCATTGGTGTTTTTTGTCTCTGCAGTAATGGATAATGACTGGCGAAAAATCAACTGGGGGTGAGTTTTTTTTTTTTTTTTTTTTTCAGTTTAGCTTCGTGGGGTAGTTTTTTTGCCACATGCATAAATAAGCCACTGAAATAGTTTTCTTTGTGTCAGGCTTTTGTGAATAAAAGGTGGTTGTGACTAAAGGCTACATAGAGATGGGGAATGGGTTGTTTAGTTTCTCAAATGCCTAGACCCTCTGTATAAAATGAAGTTGAGGGGCTGGTTTCACTACCAAGCTATGATTTTCAGTTTCCCAGTATCATTTTCTCATTTTCACCAAATTGATTTATTTCTTTAGCCTGGGAATTCCCATGCTCCTTTGCGTGCTTATTTCATTTCACTCTGCAGAGGAGCATGGTGACCATGGCCGTTTTTCTCGCTTACTTTCGGTATCCAATCGCAGAACAAAAAGGGATTTGTACGGCCCTCGATTGCATTTTACGTCACGTGGTGGCTCTGGTATTGGCTCCGAGGTATGTACAGATGCTATGATAGACATTCGTAGCGCCCAATAAACGGCTATGGACAATTGTAAACGATGCTTCCGCTACGAGAAATGCAATAGGTAGGTCCCCAGACTAAATATCACTTGTGATTTTAGTTTGGCATTCGCCAGGCTACTATTTGTTTGCTTATTTAGGCGTAAGAATAACATGAAAGATACAATGACAAAGATCCAGTCTCATAAGAACATCCGCATCCTTGTGATCGGCCCTGTTCAAGCGGGGAAGTCCAGCTTCACCCACTCAATCAAGAGCATCTTTCAGGACACGATCACCAATTCTGCTTACTTACTGTCAGCTGGTGACAAAAGCTTCACTAAGAATTTGAGACCATTTTTTTGTGTGTTCATTGTGTATAAGCCCATGTATTAACAATGTTGCACTGATTCTGTAAAAATTCTCTCTCACACAAGTGGTCCTAGCCTGACATAGCCCGCCCATAATACTACTGTTCATCCGTATAGATACAGACGGCAAGTCTGACCACGCCCACAAATATTGCTCCGCCGTGGGGGAAGTAGAGAAAAATAGTCCATCATGGGGGAATGAGCAGGCCCACACAGTGTGGACGTCAATGAGATGCTAAGCTAAAAGTTACACTGAGCACCATCTACAAGGACCTTGACACATTTTTAGGACAATACCTTAAGGTAATAATGATTATCAGATGGGTCAATGTGAATTCTGAACTTGACATCCCTCCAAACACGATACTGTGGACAATTTAGTTGAAGCTTGTTAGCTTCATTAGCTTGCTAACTAGCCAACTTCATTCATCACCGTAGTAAATGTAGCTAACTTTAGCTTGCTAAACTGAGCTAATCAGACTTGTGATTGAAAGTTGCTTCAGTTATGACAGGAGCAGAGACAGCTCATGATATCCCTGTCAGTGTTTCTGCAATAAACAAACCATGATTATATTTTATTTTTTTAGTCTAAACCCAAGCAGGCAAACAGGTCATGATTAGACAAAATATCTAATATGGACTTTGTTCAATTTTACTAAGTGATCTATTATTGTTAAGCACCTTTCTCTACCTTGTCCATTCACTATAATGTTAATTTGGCCTCTGTTTTCCCCCACGCTGACTCCACCCTCGCATTTTGGGGGCGTTAACCGTACTTGCCGTCTGTATCTATTCATGATCTGGAGGTTCTTTAACCTGAAGTGATTATAGGGCAGGGGGAGTGAACTCAGCTCTGGTGTGAAACGATTGGACAGCTCTTCCAATCAGCCGATTGTGTGTTAACAGACTAAACCCTCCCCAGAAGACCGTGTCCTGACCATGAATACGGATGAACAGTAGTATTATGGGTGGGCTAAAGTGGTATTGTTGACATCCTGTTGCTTGCCGGGCTAGCACCACCACTTTCAAGTTCTGATTGCGGCCTCAGTGGGCTAAGAATCAAACTAAGTGTAGCAAGATGGACCTCAGGTAATTAACCAAAATAATTATTTTAGATTTTATACATGTAATTGCACGACTACGCCACTGGGGGTTTTCACCCCAGAATAAACCTTGACTTCAAAAGTAAGGCACACAAGTTCGGACAGACTGGGACAGAGACATGGACTAAACAAATAAAAATATTTTCTTTATTTATACAAACATTCAATGATAGAAGTTGGCAGAACCGGACTAGCAGGGCAAGTTACCAGTTGAAACTAATGTGTTGTTCACACCACTCGTGCTATGAAACAATGGCCTATGGTACTGCACGCACACTCACACATCCTCATAGGCATACCACGCTAAGCAAGTGATTCAATCAGTATAGCTACCCACTAAACACAGGTGAGTCAATTCACTGCAATTCAAGTTCAAACGAGTCCTACTGGGATCTGCCCTGCGAGCTACGGGACTGGTGGTCGGATAAAAGAAAGCAAGACACAACTAAACAGAAAGGTAAACTAAAGTCAGTAGGCAATGGGCAATGGTCAGTGGGCAATCTGCCCCGGTGCAAGCATACAGTGCCTAGAACCCTTGATGGCACCTCTGAGGAATTGGGCACACAATAAAGTAATTAGCCATAGTCCATTACACACATCACGGTTTACAGTGGATTGAGAGATACGGGATCGGTTACATACCTCGTACAAGCAGACAGAAGGTGCACAGTTTACACCAGGAGATCAGGTAGCCTACCTGGCGATTAACAAATAAGAACATCACCCCGAGTGTTTTGGATAAAGCATATCGATTATACACAATGTTTACAATAGACACACATACCTCGAACCTCTACAAATGTAGATCAGAACCGATCCGGGCGTCACAGATCATACGAGCACCGGGCAGAACAGCAACAAATATTACCTCCGGGAGGGCTCCAGCGAGCCTACCCAACGCTGACTGCTTTTATAAAATAACCGCCTAGCCGTCGCTAAATGGTTAGCCACTCATGGCTATCTGAGCCAGTGACCATCATGACACTATGGGAGCTGGTAAGGGACAACACTCGCTTCAAGGCTGACAGGTCTACCTGTTACATAAGGTTTGATACCAAAGGTTTTTGCTGATAATCTTCTACTGTATGTGGAATTGTGTAGGCAATGGAAGATTCCAATATCAACATTTAGTCAAGTCAAGTGTATTTATATAGCGCATTATAACACAACTGAGTTGATCCAAAGCGCTTTACAGTGGAAGAGGGGACCTCACTAACCACCACCATGTGTAGCACACACCTGGGTGATGCTCGGCAGCCATAGAGTAGCTATAGCGTAGGTCTCCAACGAAATTAACATGTGTAGCACCCACCTGATGCACGGCAGCCATTACAGTTGGTACAGCATAAAAAAGCAGTAGTGTAGGTCTCTAAATAAATGAATGCCTGATCCAAAGAACCTAATGGGTCTATGATGGATAAGTTAGCAAAATACACATCTGTCTTGATAAGATTATTGTTGATATATCTAATGTGCTTGTTGTTGTTAACAGTATAGAATCCACAAGTTTAAAGATGACACTGGAAAGGCTCTGCCGTTTGTGATTGGTGATGTCATGGGCCTGGAGAATGAAGAAGATTCTGGAGTGCACCCTGACGACATCATCAACATTCTACAAGGCCACATCAAAGAGGAATATGAGGTAGATTCTTTCATTTTCAAATAGAAAAATAGATGTGTGTATTCCTGAGTGTCTCCGTATGCCTGTAGAAGGACTTTGGTATGGTTAACGTTGCTTTACGTTGCACGTCAGTGTGAGTGGAATGTTGAGGTGCTGAGGTTGTGACATCATCTACCAGAACTTTTAGCACCACGATAAGTGTTGATGGAAAACTATCTACTATAAATAGAATCCTTCCTTCTATAAATAGAATCCTTCTATTTATGAGAAACCTTTTGATGCTTTTAATGTTGCGACAAAATACTTAACAGTTAAGAGTTATGTCGCTATAATGGAAAAGGGGAAAAGGGGCTAATAAGGTAGATTCTTAAGGCGGCTATAGACCAAAGATCCGCGACGAGACGGGCTGTGACATTCTAAAATCCTGCAACTTTCTAAAACTCCATAACTGCTTTGTGACATGTTAAATCTTGCAACAACCTGCGATGACTGATTCACTCCGCCGCAACTCATCTCCGCCGCATCCCATTGCGGATCTTCAGTCTGAATTGGCCTTTATGATCACACATACTGCAAGCATTTAGCTTTTTATCAGTTGCAATGGTAGGTCTAAATATCACACCAAAACCATTTCCAGTTTAGCCTGACATAGCCCACCCATAATATTATTGTTCATCCGTATTCATGGTCTAGAGATGGTCTTCTGGGGAGAGTTTAGTCTGTTAACAGAGAACCAGCCAATCAGCGAGGCTGATTTGTCAAGCTGTCCAATGGTTTCAAACCAGAGCTGAATGCCCTCCCACCACCCTATAATCGTGTCAGGTTAAAGAACCTCTAGACCATGAATACGGATGAACAGTAGTATTATGGGCAGGCTATGTCAGGCTATTTTTAGTTGGCCCCCTTTTTAAAAAACAGCGACCTCAAACGACTTGCCAGTTGCCACTCACAAAAAGTGCGGTAGTGTAGTGTATTGTGTAGTGTAATTTGGTAATAATTACCACCTCTTTCCCTCCTCTCTTTCTTTCCCCTTTCTTTCTCTCTCTGCAGTGTATTCCTTTTAAGCCATGCTCTGAGAATGACCCAGGGTATAATAGAGACCCAGCTCTACAAGACAAGATTCACTGTTTGGTGTTCACCATCCCCATAGAAAATTTTGTAGTACACAAGTATGGGACAGATGTCCTTCTGAGCCAAAATCTCATCAAGAAAATGCAAATTATCCGACAAAAAGCTTCAGAACTAAGTAAGAAATTAAAAGTTATTTCTCATGAATTTGTTCTATTTATTTCTTTTCTTTGTGTTTACTAAAATGTATATTTTCCCACAGAGATCCCTCATGTGGCAGTCTTGACAAAAGTAGACAAAGCTTATCCTGATATGTCGGAAAGCATCAAACAGCTGTACCGAAGCAAAAATATCTGTCAAAGGGTGAAAGTCCTATACCAGTGTGGCTACTTTTTTTTGTGGCAGCATTTTTAAAATAATCCACTTCATTTAATAAAATCTAATATTTCTTTTCCTTATTTAATTCTCCCCTCCCTGTTTGTGTTTGTGTGTGTGTGTGTGTGTGTGTGTGTGTGTGTGTGTGTGTGTGTGTGTGTGTGTGTTAGGTTGACCTGTGTTCTAAGACCTTAGGGATTCCGAAGAACTGTATATTTCCATTGAAGAACTACTCCAATGAGATGCAACTGGACGCCGATGTGGACGCAGTGCTGCTGTTCACGCTGGACCACATCCTGGAAGCTGCCCGCGGATTTGTGGAGGAAATGATGGAGGAAGCGACAGTACAGCCTGACAACATGGATGCTCAAGATCCAGGGCCGTTATGTAGTAGCCTGAGTAAAACAACCATCAGTAAAGATTGATAGCAGGTTTTGAAGAATGATTACCTCTTCAGGAGTGTAACAAAAAAGCATGAAAACATGAAAGTTGCATTTATTTGAAGCTTGAAGCAATGCATTTTTTTTTATGTAAGTGTTGTTTTTATAAGTAGTGTTTATTTTTTGATAGAAACGTTTCATATAACATTTCGAGTCAATATGACTGCATAGGAATAGTTTTGTAGAGATGAAAAATTAATTGCGATACATAGCATTCTTTTTATTATTATTATTATTTTTAGCATGTAATAATTTACTTTCTGTTTGCCCAGAGAGAGAGAGACAGAGAGAGAGAGAGAGAGAGAGAGAGAGAGAGAGAGAGAGAGAGAGAGAGAGAGAGAGAGGGGGGGGGTTAAACAAACTCCAGTTCTTGTGATCCCCTGCCATCAATGGACCATGAGAACCATGTTACTCACGTCACCTGTGCCCAATAGACCAAGTCATTTAATATCACAATGTGTTTCCTGACTGCTTCATTGCTCAAATACAAGTATAAACATAATGTAGTGTTTGCCAATGTTTAGCCTTTATGTCGCTGTCAGTGCCGTTTCACATAATACACATAATACATATTATGTCCCTTTGGTATAGGTTTTGATATAGTGGAGTGTGTGGTTTTCGTAAATTAGTTTCAGTTTTGATAACTCCATAGACACACACACCCATATGGTGAGTAGACTTACTCACATTAGAGCTAGGTGTTATTGCAGCTTTGTTGTAAACATTAACTCAGAGTCCCAAGAGTCTTGTTGTGTCATTTTGTGTGCCTCAGGAGACTGAATTTAGCAACATTGCGCTGGGCACATTAAATCTATTGATTGACTTTGAATCAATAAAACATATATCACAGTCAACAGGACTGCAATGTTGTTGTTGTCTTTATTCTTCCATCACATTGAATCTATTGATTGACTTATAAACTTACAGGACTACAATGTAGTTTTTGTTTAGGCCTAAATTACCAGGCAAAACAACTAACTTTTGGTTTCCAAATCCAATGGGCCAAGAAATTATAGCCATAAAGTCACACATACAGACAGTAAGATTTTACAGGAGGCTATAGGCTGCTGCTCCAGGCTTCAGGCTGTTTGTGTGTGTGTGTGTGTGTGAGAGAGAGAGAGGGAGTGAATTTGTGGTGACCTCAGATGACATGTCACAAATGAAGGTCAGCGAACGGAATGCATGTACCAAGGGAGGTAACATTGTAACTAGTCCCACTCAATACAAAAGTGAATTGTTCTGGTGAAACATGCAGTAGCATATTTTATTAGCTACAGCAGGAGAAAAGCAATTTGAGGAGTACATCTCTGTATGAGTTGCGTTTGATTTGCAGCTGCTTTGCCCACTACTGTTTTGTTGTTGCCTTCACTGGGATGAGAAAGCTGACTAAAGGAGTGGTAATGTAACATAACCTTAACACAATTTCTCTCTCTCTCTCTCTCTCTCTCTCTCTCTCTCTCTCTCCTTCTCTTGTCTTGTCACTTGACATTTACACTGCTTTAAATACAAACTTTGTGACTTGGAGATTGTCAAGGCTGACTAAGAGTCTATGCAATGTCTTTTTTACAACCCTTGAGAATAATTTCTCTCGTCATATCTTTCGTATGATTTTGAGGTGTTTTTAAAAGCAGAGAAAGAAATGTTCTAGTATGGGTAGATTAAGGTCATGCAGTACAGAGTATGATAAGTGACTTGTTAATGATTTACTGAACCAGTGAATCACATTCATTTCATTCCTTATTTATTCCTTTAGAGTCTTGGGTGTGTGCTATGCTTCTCATGTATTGTTCATTGTGCCTTAGCACTACCTCCAAGAGATGGATAATTGTGCCTCATAACATGATCTTTCTTTCTGTTACTTTTTCCATGTAATGTGCGCACAGTTCTTTTTCTTCTTTCAAGACAAGGAAACGTTACCATTTGTAATTAAAACAGTGTCCAGCCAGGAGTTGACCAGGAGAGATGTTTCTTGTAATGGCACGGGTGTGTGGCCCCTCGTCCAGACACGTATTGTCTCTCTGGCTAATTCTGCTCATTCAGTGCAAGGCTTTATACAGTACAGGTAATTATTACTACCAGACTTAGACTCCTCTGATTGGACTGGAGGAAGTACAATAGACGTAACAGCATACAGCTTGATACAAAAAATCCATACATAATCAGTGGCCAAGATTCCATGTCTACCCTCTTTGGAATTACTTGGGACATTTTGTTATAGATTTGGACCTGAGATGTGCATAATGAATTTGTGATAATGGTTTCAATCCCTGCCAAACCTTTGTCTAATCTGTAGTCATTCTAAATGGTAACAATTGTAAGATAAGACCTTATTATTACAAAGGAAATTCAAGAAATTGTTGGTAGGCCTATTACCAATTATCATTGAATATTGAGCGAAAGCAAATGTGAATACTTCAGGTCTACATTTAAGTGCATTAAATCTCAATATAAAATTTTCAAATATCTTGAATCATTGATTTGATATGAATCATGATATGAATATCAAATTGACAAAATGTGTGGGCATGGGTGAAAAAGTAATAAAAACAAAGCAAATTAATTTTTTAACTCTGTAAGCTTTTCAGGTGTTTGGCCCAGCCCATCCAATCTCTGCAGTTATTGGTGAAGATCTGGTTCTGCCATGTTCCCTACAGCCCAGCATCAGTGCAGAAGGAATGACTGTTGAGTGGTTCAGACTGAACCAGGATCAGCAACAGCAGGGGTCTTTGGTACACCTTTACAGAGAGGGGAGGGACCAGAATGACAAACAGATTCAGTCCTATAAGGGTAGAACTTCTCTATTCAAAGATGAGCTGCAGAAGGGAAACACTTCATTGAAACTCAGCAGTGCCCAGCTGTCGGATGAGGGGGACTACAAATGTGTCATACAGAGTGAAACGCATTCCGACAGTGACTTAGTTCAAGTCTTTATAAGAGGTCAGATGTTTGGATATTACAACATGAGACAACACATTATTTTGTTGTGTTACAACATAGCTTACTATTATTACGTATTTGATACCTGGGTGTGCATGTAGCTTTAAGAGCGTCTTTCCAAAGAGGAGCTCACAAAATTAAATTTGTTTTACATGTGGTACCAACAAATGTGTATCTCAAGTAAAATTCTCCAATTAGAAAATATTGCAAATATTTTGTAACATTAGTTTGACAGTAGTTTGACCAATTGCATTTGCATTTACTGCATCGTTCCCAAAAGCTTTTCTAAAACTGTTACCACGTTAACCGGGAACGATGTCATTAAAGGAAGACACAACCACGAGAAATATAGCGAGTTATTCGTTGATACCAATTCCTCCGCCAAAAAATATCCTCTTACTGAATGGTTGCCAAGTAACGCATAAGCGCTGCTCCATTCACTTTTCCTATGGCACAGTAGTTTAGAACGAAATGCGGTTGGAGCCTAGCCTGACATAACCCGCCCATAATACGAATGTTCATCCGTATCCATGGTCTGGGAACGGTCCTCTGGGGCATGTTTACATCGGTAGAGAGTCTACCGGCCAATAAACGAAGCTGATTAGACGAGCTTTCCAATCGTTTCAAACCAGGAGTGAATGCCCTCCCCTCCGCAGTATAATCGCGTCAGGTTAAAGAACCTCCAGACCATGAATACGGATGAACAGCAGTATTATGGTCGGGCTATGTCAGGCTAGTTGGAGCCATGCTAAAGTAAATCCCGAGAGGCCAATAGTAATGCTGGTTTTAGCACAGGCGTAGTTAAGCACGGGGCGCAGCCTTTCAACCAATGACTGGAACTATCAGTTTTAGAAAGTAGGCACAACTAGAGCCTGTGGTTCAAAAATACATAATGTAAGTACAGCACATGATATTGTGTATTGTTTAACAGGTTGTACCACTGTACATAATCAGGTAGATACACTGCAACTGCGACACCAGAAAATAAAATGTTACCAAACATTAATGTTATTTTAACATGGTCTTAAATGTGTGACAACTCTCTGGATTCTTTAAATGTAATAACATACAGGTATTGGACAAGCGCCATTGATTCTTCCCAAAGGCATCAGAGAGGAGGATAGAATGATTCTGGACACACTGGTGTGTGTGGCTGAGGAGCTGGTGGCCTGAACCCGTCCTTGAATGGCTAGACAGCCATGGAGGACTCATACCTGCAGAAGAAACCAAGAGGAACTTGAGCCAAAATGGCTTCAGAGTGGAAAAATGGTTGGTTGCTCAAGAGAGGAACACAGATTATTATGTTTGCCGACTCACACAGAAAGATGACAGAGTAACCTCTCAGAGAGAAGTTGTGATGGAAACCAAATGTGCTACTTCAGGTAAGATAACCTTATATGCTGTCTTTGAAATCTAGAAAAAAAAAATATTTTTGCCATCTATCCTATATCTCAGTAGTGTGTGTGTGTGTGTTTTGTTTTGCAGATTTAAAGCCTAATCGCCCCTGGTACATTCCATTTGTTGTAACAATAACTTTTCTATCGTTTTTTATTTGTTTTTCTTGTTGTTATTGTTGTAAATCAAAGTCAACTGAAGATGTAATTTAATCTCAACATTGGTGGGGACATGGAATTGGACACACAATGACATAAGTATGTTTAAAAAACATTTTATTTGTTTAAAAAAGTTTTTTTTTATTTATTTATTTATTTTTTAAATCAAATCAAATGTTATTTGTATAGCACATTTCATATAGCCTAGAACTCTAGACGCATTCTAGCGGTAGCAAATTGAATTTAGGGAAGAGCCATAGCTCAGACCTCCATTGTGTCTGTTGTGTTCCTGAGCTGTTTACGCTCTAGGTTGTATTTAGACATTGTGGTGTTTAGCCAATCACAACGTTATATCTGGACCGGGAGTTACTGGGCCGGCTTAGCGTTGTTTGAATTGCTTGTTAGCTGCTAGTTGCGCTGATTAATTTTAGCTGTATTACCAGGGGTCTCATTCTTCTTAAAACTTTCTGTTCAGGGGGACGCAGTACCGGCACCTCAGATAAATGAAGAATATCACCCCATTCTTCTTGTATACATTTTTCTTTGTTTGTGCCGA
>JAODXP020009355.1:0-13895 GCA_027497455.2 Sardinella longiceps | reverse complement strand
AATGATTATTTGAATTTGGCCAATGAACACTTGAACTTCACCCTTGAATTTAGTCCAGTGGAAATCAGTTTCCTGGATGTTAAAATCATTAAACAAGATCTTACTTTACAGACTGACCTATACAGGAAACCTACGGACAGGAATACTGTACTACGGGGAGACAGTTTTCACCCCTCTCATCTCATTAAGAGTCTTCCTGTAAGCCAATTCCACCGCATAAGACGAATATGTAGTTCGGACCATATGAACAACAAGCCCAGGACTTAAAAGAGAGATTCTTAGACAGGGGCTACAAACATGAGTGGATTGACTCAGCGACGAACAGATTCAGATCCGTTTCTCAGGATGAATCTCTTAAGCCTAAAATTAAAACAGAAAAGAATAACCCTACTCTCTGTGTGACTAAATACTCCCCACTGGGTTTTGAATTCAAGAAGATCATAGATAAACATTGGCACATAGTAAAGTCTGATCCAAAACTGACAAAGATTTTTAAAGAACCACCTAAGTTGGTCTACAAACGCCCACCTAACATTAGAGACCAGATAGTCAGAGCCCATATACCTGCCAACAGACACACAGGAACCATCAACATCCCTGATGGGAACTATAAGTGTGGGAACTGTGCGCAATGTGGCTATACTACTAAGTGCAAGACCTATACACATCCACACACAGGTAAAAATATGAAGATTCGGGGCACCATTACCTGTAGTACTACTTTTGTTATCTATTTGATCAAATGCCCTTGTGGCCTTGGGTATGTGGGAAAAACCTGTAGGGCCCTTCACACACGTATTAGTGAACATCGCAGCAATATACGCTGTGGTGATGAGAAAAACCCTGTGGCACTACATTTTAAACAAGCAGGACACAACATCAGTTCTCTACGCTATGTGGGCATTGAAAAAGTGACACGACCGCCTAGAGCTTTTTATATCCATACCCTTAATACTATGGCACCACATGGGTTAAATGAAGAGTTTGATCTCAAGCCATTCTTATGAATCACTGTATTTCTATCATAATCTATGTCTGATCTGCATCTTTGTGCTTTTTTACAGTTGGTGATATGGATACTGTTCTTTTTTTCTTTTTCTCTTTCTTTTTCTTACTTTATGTAAATATGTATATATGTTATGTAGATTGGTTACTCTTGATGACGGCACTTGAAAGGACTCTGGGGGGAGGACTGAGAAGCAGACATCACATCTTTTTCTAACTTGATGTAACATGATATATTGATTCTGTAAGATATATAATATATTGATTCTGTATGATTTGTATAATGTATTTATGGAAATTATGGATGTACATACTTAACTTGTCACTATCTCCTTAACTGGATGATGCAAGGCCCACATGGGCAACGTAGGCTATATATCCCCTCCCACCCTTTGTTCTTGGCCAAACCTGGGCCGAAACGTTGTGAAATAAATTCACTGGGAGCAGCAGTAACAGTGTGCGGGTATTTTTTATTTTCATAGAATGATAATTGGCCCATGGCATCAAAGCAATATTAAGCACATGACATTCATAGTTATTCCAACCTATATACACAGTAAGTACTCTATTAATGCCGACTTTTTGTTAAATAGTTCTGTAAGTCACAGGCTGTAATTAAAAAGCCTTACCTTCCCATACTCACGAAAAGTGTAAGCTATAAAAAATATAGGCGGGGGCACCGTCTATATATATATATATATGGGCAATTCCAGCGTTATGGACGTGACATTTTCGTGCATTATTGATGACAAAAGGCCAGATAACCTCCGCAAACCTAGCAGTATTTCACAATTTTTTTCATATTCCTCTGCAAACTCCATGGCTGAATACAGGCAACAGAAAAAATTAATATCATGATTTGCATCATAAGAATATGAGCCTTTCAATTTGCGTTATGGACGTGACGAAAAACGGACAAACTTTTGAGAGACGTAGTTTTGCTGTGAAGTGTGTGAAATTTCAGGTTACTACATTCATACCAAACAGGACACCTCAGTAAAGACAGAAGACATTTCAAATGTAAATGTAAAAAAAGTTGTTTTTCATTGGGAGACATGGCGTTATGGATGTGACGTTATGGACGTGACGTCTGAAAAACCTCCAAAACGATACAAAACAATTGTGACGGTGGATTTTAACCTGTAACAAGAGAAATAGTAATATAACAATGAAAAATAACTGATAGCATTGCAGCTTTGTGTGTTATCACCCACTTATGCCCATATAAGCTATAGACTTACAAACGATGATTTCCAGAAACTTGCTCAGTTGAATATTTACATCGAGACAATACTTTTGTGGAAGTTTTCTGAAAGAATTTGTATGTCCATGTAGGTGAGACTTAAAGTTTTAAGGTGAGGTTTACTTTGTGGAATTGCCTATATATATATATATATATATATATATACATATATAGGCAGGAAAAGTATAGGCTTTTCAGGCTATTATGTCAGAAAGATGTAGTCACTTCACTTTATTTGAGTAAATGAGACCAGTTGGAGTACACATACATACTGTACATCTATAGCACATTACATACTGTCTTTGACTTACAAATAGCTAGCCTATCACAACATGAGAAATTAAATAAATAGCAATGTGTATATAAAAATATATATTTTTACAGAGCGGATATCAAAGCTCATGGGGAGAACAGTCTGAGGAGGGTGTGTGTGTGTGTGTGTGTGTGTGTGTGTGTGTGTGTGTGTGTGTGTGTGTGTGTGTGAATGTTTGTGTGTGTGTGTGTGTGGGGGGGGGGGATAGTCAGAGTAGTGAACACATGCACTCTTCTTTGGGGTTCTGCGTGCTTTGGGAGCCTCTGGCCTAATCAACCTGGAGTAAGAGTGTACACCCAGGCCTCCGGTGAGCAGTGATATGTGGGCTGCCTCAGGATGGTGAGGGGGTTGGATGCAGAGACTCAGAGTAGCAAACACTTGCGCTTTTTCTTGGGCTCTGGGGGCTCCAGTGCAGCCAATATGGCCTCATCAAACACCTTTTTCAATCCCACCTGTAATGCCATCAAAGATGGACAGAAGTTCTTTACAATTGACAGTTATATCATTAAAGCATGTTCTGCTACTACTGTATCTACTGGTGAAATTACAATGAACACACTGAACAATTTGCAAAAAATTTGCAACAACAGCAAGTTCTGAAAGTAGTACTGTATATTATTAATACAACCTACATAGGACTTTGTATCAAGACATACTGACAAAAATGAAAAACTTATTTAACCAATTGTTAACAAACAAACTCCTTCATTAGGTCCAGAATTATTTCCACACATTTTGCTTTGATGGTATTATGTCAAACTCCACTGCCATACTGGTACAAATAAATGACGTTAACAAATTTGGTCTTCCATACAGGGAATCGCACTCTTTCGCTCTGAGAGAGCACTCACCTGTGTCAGTGCAGAGCACTCCACGTATTTGACAGCCTTCAGATCTTGAGCCAGCTTCTCAGCTGTGTCTGGGGTTATTGGTCTCTGCTTCATCTTTGCCAGTTTCTCAATGGTGGAGGCATCATCTCTCAGGTCTATCTTGGTGCCCACTAACAGAAATGGTGTCCCTGGACAGTGGTGGGTGATTTCAGGAACCCACTTAACAAGACAAGATCAGAGAGTTGATGAAGCTATATTATCACACAGTTAAAAAAAATCCATGGTTACAGCACAGAAGAAAAGAGGTGAAGAGGGAATATTATGATTACATGTAAAGGCAACACCATTTTCTGTTTTTTTTTCTTTCTTTTTCATTAATTTCAAGAAACCTGAAATTATCAAGAGACATATAACCACCACAATAACCATATCATCTACTACATCAACCAGTTACTACATACCTTTTCTTCTACATTTTCAAATGAGGTGGGAGAGACCACAGAGAAACAGACCAGAAACACATCGGTCTGGGCGTAGCTTACTGGACGTAAGCGGTGATAGTCTTCCTGACCTATAAATCCGTAAATGGAATTGATAATCAATGGTATGGGTGGATATATGAATAGAACCTAAATTTAATGTTATGGTCAGGGCATGGGCAGAAATACTGTGTTGCTTAAAGTGATAGCTTGGCGTCATTCAATCATATAGTAGCCCTGTTGCACAAGCTAGCTGACAGCTGTAGGAGCGAGGAGAATGAAGGAATTTGCAAAAATATAGACCGAATGCGAGCACAAATGCGAACAAACAGTTTATATTAAGTTAGTGACACCAAAAATATTTGAAATTGAAGTAAGATTAGTTTTGCCATTGTTGTCGATGTAATCTGTTCCTTTCGCATTTGCATTTACTGTATGTTCAGACTATGTTGTTTCAACTTCTTTAATTCCCCTCGCTATCTACAGTAGTCAGCTAGCTCAAGCAACAGGGCTACGATTGAATGACTCTGAACAAGCAATTTAATTCTATGCTCTGCAATTTACCTGAAGTGTCAAATATTCCCAATGTGTATGGCTCTCCACCTATCATGACTGTTACTGCATAATTATCAAATACCTGCAGGAGAGATAGATCAACAGAGTAGGACTAACGATCTTGTTCACTTATGTCACGTGAAAAAGCCATTGTAAAGGCGATGCTCCTGTTCTTCTGAGTTGCCATTACATTGCAACAACCTTTTCCATAACTTTAAGGTATGGGAACTTTGCATCTCTGCAAATGGTGAGAGAATTCTCACAGCCTCACAAATTACTGAGTGCCAACTCTTCCGCAAGATCCAAGAGGTCTAAAAAACTTTAAAGGTCCAACATATCTCTGCACCGTAACTCATCCTCATAACATAGACATTTTGCAGCCAATTCTGCATGGATTCTTATTGTATTATCACATTTGATCGACCATATTGCACTTGTAGAATTTTACTTGACACTCTTGTCTGACGCCTGTCACCTTAGGCCTCTATATGATCTTTAGTTAAGGGAATATGCTTTAATACTTTTACGGACGTAATTTTGTGTGCAGGTGCAGATGTTTTAAACCATTCATCATAACCAACTGAAGACAATTCCTTGTATGGAAATTATTGTTGAATATTTATTTCAATTATGCACAGAGCTCCAACGCTAAATAGGCTTGTATAACAGAATATACTTACTGTTGGTGTATACTCTGAAGGGAACTTATTTGTTGTGTATGTGATTAAAAGATCTGTTTTTCTTGAATCAATATCTCCAACTAAAACACATATTATTGTCTGCATGGTTGTGTCGTTCCCCACTGCATTCCTGGGTGAGAATGAAACTTCAGTTACCAAGAGATTAGCATTAAAGTGAACACGGAGTGCTCTCCATTGGAAAAAGAATGAGTGAATGAGTTGGTATGCATCCTTATTTTAACCCTAATGCTAATTAGCTGGCTTTGTTCTTCTCAAATGGGGCAATTCCCCCACCCCCACTGATTCCCCACATCACCAAAAAGTTTTTGAACAAGATCAATTTCCATATCCATTCATATATACCTATCTATTCAATATGAACGGTCAGAGGAGATGTGATCAATATTGCTTCACTTTGATGCATGTTTACTTCACCCTGCATACCACAGTATTTGCCTAGTTTGACTTGATAGCCTACCCATTTTCTAGCTGAGACTGAACATAATGCATGTCATGAAAGTGGTGCCTCATATCAGGATTAACCTCAGTTAGCTGCTATCCATCTTGTTAAGATTAAGATTCAGGGGTCAATTTCAAAATCCCATACTAAATCCCACATATCAGTGGGTGCAATAATTTTTTTTTTCTGACCATATGTTATAGAAAAAAAACATCCCTAGTCTAAATTTGTTTTCAGACTTAATTCCCAGAATTTAACCAGACATTTACACACAGATATTACTTAGTACATGACATGACTCAATTCAGACATTCTGGGTTATGTGTTTTGTATGAAACTGTTCTCACAACACCCTATATGTAAGGGTGGGGCAAGGTCTGCATTTGCTGGGAGAACTGCACTGTTTATTCTATTCCCATTGGCTCCCGGTCTCTTTGTTACCATCGAGTTGACGAAATTTTGCAATGCCACCAGTCTCATGGTGCATTTACAGGTAACCCTTCCCCCTGACAAATCAGATGTTACCTCAGATTGACAGTCTAACAACCAGAGGTGGAAAAAGTACAGAAAAATTGTAACTAAGTAAAAGTATCTTTACTTTGCTTAAATTCAAGTAAAAGTAAAAGTAACCAACAAAAAATCTACTCAAGTTAAAGTAAAAATTACTTCATTTAAAATGTACTTAAAGTACTTAGTTACATTCAATTATTTGATATATATTTGATATACATTGCTTTTGATTAAAATCTAATCAAAAGCAATGCTAGGGTGTTGCTTGGTTGCTTTAGCAACCCCAAGAATTCATAAACCACCTCAGTAACCACAATCAAACTTGTTGTTATGAATGAATGAATGAATGAATGTTTGGTCAATGACATTACAGTAACCAAAGGGCAGTAGCTGTGTAAAGCCCCCCTTCTCACATTTCTAAAAAACAAATGTGTACGTACAGTGTTATTTACAAGTACTGTAATAGAACAGCTACTGTAGATGGCATGACTGAGAGAGCATTTACATTGGCCTACATGCCAATCACAATTTATAGGTTTTCCATTTTTTAGATAAGAAATGTATTCAATCCTAGGAGTTATAGGTTAGGTATCAAACTTTAATCTCATTCTGACCAGGCAACCGGTCCAGATAACAGTGACAGTAATCAGCCCAGCCAGTTCACATCTTATGACGTGATTTGTTAATTTTGGCATCTTGAGAGTGCTAGAATAAGGTAGCCGACTAGCTTTGAAATTTTACATATTGATGGTATTCGGGCTACCCTAACCCTGGCTAGACTCAAATTGACCTGGAGTGAAGCAATGGTTATACTGGCTGGCAGCATTCTTTGGCCAAGGATTCCCTTTGCTTTTGAATTAATCACTTCCACAGGTTGTTTGGCTATTGTCAACATTTACAAGAAGCAGGGTCAGCTTTAAGCTACAGTAAATAGTCTGTATTAACTTTCGGTTCAAGCCAAATGTTTTTTTCTCACATAGATTTTTTTTACTCAGTAATCAGGGATGTTTCAAAAAAGTAGTGAAGTACAAAGTACAATACTTGCCTCAAAATATACTCAAGTAAAAGTAAAATTACCTATTTAAAAAAATACTTAAAAAATTACGAATTACTCAAAAAAGCTACTTAATTACAGTAATTTGAGTAAATGTAATTAGTTATTTTCCACCTCTGCTAACAACCAATTACTGGCCTAATCTAGAATTCCCCTGAAACTCACCTCTCTGCAGGCACTGAATCACAAGCAAACGATATGCTAAACTACAATCTTCAGATTACAGATCAATATTAACCAATATTCAATAAACAAAACTTTAAAGATTATTATTAAACATTGCATATTCAGTGATCGTCACACCGAGAGAATACATTGGTTATATACAGTAGTTAAGTTATGGAATGTAAAATGTTATTTACATTCCATATTTATAAGGGTGATTCTCCAACTATGGTACATTTTGACCTGGACATTTTTAGAGAGTGTAATTTTTTTAATTCAAATATTATTGGTATATTTTGTTTTCATACTGCTAGATACCTGGCATGAAGTTGGCTCCAATGATTTTTCATGAATAATATAGATTTTTCATGAATAATATAGAGTTATATTAATATAAACCATGGAGGCGGTAGTGGAAATGATGGTTGTGGAAATGACATTTTTTCACTTTTCCTCCAAAATCTCAGGTCTGCTTAGCCTACTAGCTTTGGTTTTGAAATTAGCATTAGATGATCACTAATGACAACTAATAAACTTTTAAAAATGTATTTATTTATTTTTCCTCATCAGATATGAGCAGTTTGGAAATGACGCACAAAAAGTGTCCACTAGTTTTTGCTACTATTTACCTTCATATATCTTCTTTTTATCAACCCCTGTTAGGGAGCACTCTTTCACTCATCCATGTGGTTCCCTTTGGAGTGTCTGATGCTATGGTTACTGAGTAAACAAATCTAAAGGAATAAGCCTGGGAATGTATTTCATACAGGGTGATGGAAATGACGGCCAACCCAAGGGACAAGCGTTCAACATTTGAAAAATATGACAAATTGAGAACAAATGTTTTTAAAAATGATATAATATATTTCATTGAAATAGATAGTAGTGAACATGTTAAGCATGAATTTGACATTATTTCATCATTAACTTTAAAGTGAAACAAGGTCAAAGTCCCAAAGTCTGGCCTAGGGACAGAGGCAAAACGGCTAAAAATGCATATAAAATGCCTCCCATTTTATAGAAAACATCATAGTTGAACCATGATTATTTTTGTCCAAGTTCCCCTCAATGGGTAGTAAGTGTGAGAAAAAAAAAAATTGTAGAAATTTGTTTTGGTTTTTGAAATATCTGCCAGGGACAAGAAATGCACCATAGTTGGAGAAACGCCCATAAATGTTATTTATATTTTATCCCACTAATGGAAACAAATAACCTCACCACTGCTCTTGCTGGTATGTGCCGCTCGCTATACTTGGCTTCCAGAGGATTCACAGAAACTAAAAATAAAAAAAAATGATAGTAAAAGGTTTCATACCCTAGGTCGACCGACTGCACAATGTGACACCACGGCATGCATCTCACACCATCAGATATGTAGGGCACAAGGGTCACTACCATAATTTGCTCTTCACTAGATGATCAAAGTTCAATTAAGGAGATATGGAGCCGTGATGCAAATTTATCACCCAACATAGAAGATCACACTACCGGCCTCCTTTCAGCTATGTTACACAGTGTGTACACATTGTTGTGTTGGCTATCCTTGGGGTGAACTACTATGATCAACCAGAATTGAGATGCGCTACTCCCTCTCCTCACCCCTTGCTATTTCAGTCTCTGTGAATGTCTAGGGTAAATAGAGCCAACTTACCTTCCTCGGCTGAAAAAGGTTTCTGATGATTGATGGATAGTTTATTAAGGAAAAGAGGTGATCAAGGTCTCTCAGGAGGCTAAGAAAAATATAGGGTCTAACCAGGCGCGATTGACTTTTTGACTCTACAACAGATAGGGTTGGATTTATTAATAACTAATGTGCCTTCCCATGTTCTTCCTTCAGTAAAGATGGGCAACCAGCTGTCTGTCAAACAGACACAGGATGTCAAAGAACTCCTGGATAGGAGTAAAGACGTGTTCTCAGAGTCTTCCGGACAGACAAATTGCCTGGACAGACGGATTGCCCATGACATGAAGGGGAAGACAGTAAGACTCCGACCATAATGAATCCGAGGCTCGGTGTGATGCCATTCGACAAGAGGTTAGGAAGATGCTAGACCTTGGGGTGATAGAAGAATCCCACAGTGCCTGGTCCAGCCCTATAGTTCTTGTTTGGAAGCCTGATGGGAGTGTCAGGTTCTGTAATGACTATTAATATAAACATATGGTCTTACTGTAAACAGCCACTGTCACTTAGTTCCACGTAGAAAATAGCTTATCCTACCACAAGGTGGCAGCAGCCTAACAGAATGTTTACATAGAATGCCAAGTTTTAGGCTATTGCATGAGGCCTGGCAGCTATTAAATGAATAGAACAGACTGCTTCCCCAATCAATATTTGGCCTAATTTGTTTCTGGGCCTTGAACTTTCATTGATATCAGAGATGTAGGCTAGAATGCATATTCTTTTATTCTGTACCAGAGATTTGAGAATAATTGATCCAAGCCTCTACATAAGTGTTGCATTATGTATACTGTATAAAAGATTTTTATTTGTATTGTTTGTTGTTAACACTTGTTTCTGGGTTAGCCACTAATTGCTGTATTAATGACTTGTAAGTCGTAAGTGCTCTCGATGGGAATGAGAATGACAAAATTCCGTGCAACAGACCAAATGGCAAAATCGGCAACCAATGCTAACTGATGAGGGCGTGAAGGTTTTGTCTTCATATGCCAACATCTGTTAGCTTTAACTACAAGTTTGTTAATTCGGTCTCAGTTCAACCAAATGCTGCCTTTCTGATACCTACAGATAGCATTTAGTAGACTTTAAAGAATAACTTTTCCAGCAACATCAATAATCTGTTGGGCATTAATTCAGAAATTTAGAATAAAGGTGTAATACATCTTGAATAAGAAATTTGTTAAGATAGAAATTTTGTTAGGCATACATTCACAAAATCAAGGCCCACTATATGATAAAGGACGTAGTGGGGCTTCATTTTGAGTTTGTGAATTTATGCCTAACAAAATTATTGATGTTGCTTATTATATGCCTTACAAGTCACTAATAAAACCATTAATTAGGTATGTGGCTGACATGTTTTTTTTTTTTTTTTTTTTTTAATTAAGTGTTAACTGTTTAATTCATTCATTTTAATTCATTCATTTTTCTTTCTCTTTCATTTTTTTTCTGTTGCTTCTCATCATGTTAGTCATATTGGGCGGTAGTTTCCCAGGTGCTTAATGCAGGCTGAAATGCATGGAGCTTGGCACTTCAAAGAATACCTTCGGGCATTCCAAACAGGCCAGTGTAAAATGACTTACAGTAAATTAGAAGGGATGAGTCACAGCTCTTTTACATGTTAACTGCTGTTCTGCAAACTATTCCATGAGCTCTGATGGCGGCTGTATTGCTTTTTTCTAGGACTATAAACCTTGAGAATTGGCCGTGTCTTCTGGATATTTGGCCACCATACAAGCAAGCCAGTTTACATCCTTCTCATTGAGAATACATAGAAACCGGTGGTGTGTTATGAGCCTCATTTTCATAACACTGAAAAAATCAACGTTGGAGAATGAGGATATTGTCACAAACCCTCTCCCCTCTACACTGCTGATGGTAAGAAATTATGCTTGCGATGGCATGAAGGCGGTAAGAAAGATGGTCAAAATAAAACTTGTAATTCAGCTTGTGTTCAGTATACCTTAATACTATGTGCAGAATTATGGTACAAATTTTACTTTACAAAATGCTTCCTGGATGCATTTCTCAAAAATTAGAGATTTCTAACCTTTAGTCTGCAGCCAGGCTTGCTAGCTTGGATTGTTGTTGACTGTGCAATCAGCAAACAGAGGGCACTGCCATCTCGTGCAGAGAGTGCCTGGTACTCCTGCCTGTCTAATTTATGTGAGTTGTTTTACGAAAAAACAGTCCTCCATCCTCAATGGTGTTATTCTCAGTTTGTCCATTTTATTTTAACTTACAGAATGGTCAACATTCTGTCAGAGGATGTCAAAGCAAGACCCTAATATGGTATATTATATCATGACTTCTTATGTAACTTCACCCTGTTGATATGTTGTCATGATATGAGGGTGTTTACTTGCTTTGGTATTCTGGTATTTGTGAATTCCTGCAGAAAGGTTGACCATGGCAACAAACAGACGGCAGCCAATGCTAACATGACGAGGACCAGGAAGCATGTTTTAACAAGCCAAAATATCACATTAAATGTACAGTATAGTCTAGCCACGAGTGTTAGACCCTCGGGTAAGATGACTAAAACCTCAGCGCTACAAGCCTATTCAAACAACGCTATGCCTTTCCAATAACTCCCTGTTCGGATAGAACGTTGTGACAGGCTACACACCACAATGTTTGATTTAAACAGACACCATAGATGTCTTAATACAACCTATTGGCTGATTGCTAGACATAATCGCTAGTAAATTCAATTTGCTACCGCTAGAGTACGTCTAGACTTCTAGACTACTCATGTAGAGTTAAATATATGGTCTGGATTGCAGGCAACATTATCCTCATGAGACTACCCCATCCAATTGCATATAGCCTAAACAACTGTTGCCACGTAAAATAACAAGACCATTTCTTTTAGGTGGTTGAGAAGGACAGTACGGATGTGGTGCAGTTTGGCAGAAGATGTTCAAGTCCTTTACAGGCTTTCCTATCTTTAATAACTATTCTAAACATTAACCTGCAGGTATGCGAGGGTCATGACTCATGATTGGTCATTAAAACCACATACTCAAAAGCCCATTTTTTTTTACAATTTCACGGGGGAGAACCCCCAAACCCTGCAAATAGAATCTAATATGGATAGACAATCCCCTCTACATTCTTGGCCCCCTACGCCCCTTTATAGGAGATGTGGGAGCTGCCCCATTTAAGAAGCTAGCTAATTAGCATAAGGGAAAACAAGGATATAACCTACAGTACCCTAATATTCAAAGTCTTACTGGAAGATTTTTTTTTCCATCTTCTGACAGATTAAAGAGATGGCCCTATTTGATTTAGAGGCTTTCTTTGGAACAACCTCTTAGCAACCACAAGAATATCGGGCTCCAACACGTGCTGTAGCCTATCACGTTTCAGCCACAGGTGTCACACACTTTCTTTAAGTATAAAAAATTATCAGGTCAGAAATGAACTACAGTAGTTAGCTTGCTACTATCATATTAGCACTACAAATATAATGATTGTAAATATGTGTGATCATGTACAAAACATAATCATAATAATAATACTTACAAAACACAGCCACAGCAGAGGCCAGATACCTCTGAAGAGTCGAGGTGTTGGGCCTAACTCAACAAAAATCATTATAAGTTATTCTAATGATCATTGTTATTCTTTCTTTTTTTAATCTCTTTTAATCCACTGGATATTTATTGAGATTTAGCTCAACCTTATCCTACTGTGGATTGAACTTGGCCAGAATCCAAAAACAGCACATCACAGATCAAAAAGTATTTGATTTACATGTACTGTTGGCCTAGAATCTGTTAGCAACCGCAGTACAAGGAAATTCCAACCTCAGCCTTTGCCTTTGTGCCTGCAGTCAAACCAGAGCTGACAGAGCTTATATTGGCTAACAACCCCAGTCTGACTCGTGTTATATCAACTAACAAAGTTTTAAGACATCAATTTCTGTCTTCCAACACACACACACACACACACACACACACACACCTAAGTTTAGGAAGAGGATTAAGGGGTTAGGATTAGGATTAGGGTTAAGGTAGTGCCTTGTCTAGGTCCTGATTTGGGGGTTTTGAAAGGTATAACCTGTTAGCAACTGCAATACTTCACATGAAACTCATTCATATTCATGAACATTGATATTAATGATATTAATTTCAGTTGAAATGTCAGTTAGTTTCATTATGATCATGTCAGATATCCTCTGGGATACTTAAAGGAATGTACCGGAGTGAATTCAAGCATAGCCCTGTTGAAAGAGCTTGCTAAAGGCGCTAGTTAGCGAGTGGAACAAAATAATTTGGTACAGCTGGCAGAAGCGAACAGGCACTTTACACTGAATCAATGGGACCTGACTGTTGGAAACCGAAAGTAAGATCTGAGGTTACATTGACTCAATGTAAAGTGTTTCGCGTTCGCGTTAGGTCCATGCTGTTCGAAATTCTTTCATTTCATGCAAAATATATTGCTGTTAGAAGGCTTGTGCAGCAGGGCTATGCTTAAACTTACTCCGGACTTATACTTTAAGCAACATAACATGAGTTGGAATGTGGTTGGCAGCAGAAATACCAACCTTAAAGGTCTCGTTCCATGACAACAAACTGTTTGATACTTGTTCTTTTTTAAATATCTTAGGCCTAATAGGTCACTCCGAGTTGTATATGTAGCCTACTAAACATGCAAATGTCCAACCCCCATTGCCTATATTAGACCATTAAAGAAAATAGCCAGAGAAACAGGCGAATGAGAAAAACTGTACAAGCCTACGTCACTTTGAATTCATGGATGTCAGTCAGTAGTCATGGACTTGCTCACCATCGTTTGCAACCAAGTTTCGTCATCCTCCACAGACTCGATGCTCTTGGTAAAACATTACAGTCGTGTAGTCGACTTTACGTTAGGCCTACCACAAATTTAGATGTTAGAATTTTCTAAGATTTTCCC
>JAODXP020009352.1:0-13844 GCA_027497455.2 Sardinella longiceps | reverse complement strand
AAGGAAAACCCAAGAATGCTATTCCAGGTCATCCTAAATCACTCTTATATGGCCGAGTAGTACACAATCAATTTTCAAGCGTAGCCAAGGGTAGAATGAGAGCAAACATGGAAGGATGTAAAAGATCAAGAGATGTTATCTCAGAGAACTGTGACGCCATAGGGGAACTTACAATATAACCTTTTCACTCACTAATATGCTTCGGATTGATATTCATTAACCTATTAAAAAGGAACGTGTTTACGGTTGAGGGCACTTTTTTCTCTGTGTATATGTTGCACTTTGTGTACTGTTCAAAAATTAAGATCTTTGAGCCACAACATAATTTATTCGGTGGTTGTCTCATAGCATTATTTGCTTTCAAAACTGAAACTGAAAAAAAAGTAATAAAACTCTCTTGGTTGCTGATAGAGCAGAAAATGGGACGCTGTTGTTGCAGACTGGAAACTTGAAAAAAAGAGTATAATACACTAATTAGAAACTCAATTAAACTACCAGATGTACTGTAGGAGAGAGAAGAATTCATTTTCTGCTTTAATAACACACCAACGCAAGTCAGCGGGTTCAACAAATTCATCTGCCACAAGATGAAGGCTTGATGTATGGGAGATGTACCTTGTTGTAACCCATTTCATGTGCTACACCAACTACAATCAACATCTTTAAATTTTTGTCTGATTCTGTTCTTTGTGTTCAGAAAAACACATGTTTAGTAAGTGCTCAGACACCCTGGAGTCATTGTGTTGTTCATATCTTCAAGTTGTGGACGCCTTGATCTAGAGGCGGATGTTTTTTGACATTCTCTGTCAAAACAGATGCATCAAATTATCAGCTTGGTCTGTGTCATGCACTCCTTCAATCAGAAAGACGTTTCTATGTGAAGTACAGACGATATGGATATGCCAGTAGAGATTAAGATGCTCCACAAGGGTACAAAACGACACAATGTGCATTAAACAACACAAACCACATCTAATCAAGTGCTTTTATTTGTCATAATAATAAGCAATATGCTCAGCCTCTCTGTTCATTCCTAGGCTCTTGCTCAGACTGGATTTACCTACTTAGGCAATTCACTGTCATGTTAATCTGGTGCCACAAAAAATGTGACTCCAGAGATTTCATTTAGCAGAGATTTCAGTGTCTATTTCCAACGTTTATTGTGTGTCGTATCCCACAGTTCACTAGCTGCCTGTTAGTCATACATAAAACAGTTTGAACTCATGTTGTCTCAGCTGGCAGTGTCTTGTTCTCCTTTCCCTAAGCGTGGAAATGGCCAACCGCGCCAAGAAACAGTAGCAGACTGTTTGTTTTCCCTCAAATCCATAAAAGCATTTCTCCTTTTTTGGGAATTATAATAACCTTGGATCTCAGGAGGACTGGGTTTCATTCCAAAGATAATAATCAGTTCTGCAGCTCCCTGAAGAAAGGTTGCCAGGTTAATCAGATGTGGATGTAGTCTGATCACTGTTTAAATGGCGATACTTGCACTTACTCATATTAAGACTCGAGACAAGCGATATGATGTGAATCAGTTTGACCATAAAAAGCTCAAACTTGTCAGCAATTCAGCTATGCAACACAGATTTTTCTGATACACAGTTTCCTAGCACAAGGAATAATTTGAACACTTCACACACAGAAATTGCATTTTACTACACTGTGTGATATTTCTTACTCACTCACGTCAGATCTTGCGCTACGTAACTGTAAGGCACTTCCGCGCAACGATCTGATGTTGAGCCCATCAGAGATTTCAAGCCATTATTCTCTAACCGACCAATCAGGGCCGCTGGCTGCTGTAGAGGGTGTGACATAGCGAAGAAGCAACTGTTTTGAATCCAACCAATCCAACAAACGTAACGGCGTCATCGGTTGGTTTCGATGTGGTTGGCTGCAGTGTAAATTGATGGACAACCGTTGCCAGTTAGATCAAGGATTTCTGGCTCCTGAAATAATTCGTCTATCGCTGAATATCAGATGAACGCGCGTAGCGCTACATCTGAGTGAGGTAATGATATTTCCACATCAACAAATCATAACATGAAGATAATGTGAAGTTTTTAGCATGGCATGCTGTATGTCTTAAGACTGTAGAACTTAAGTGTCAGGCTTATTTGGGGAAACAACAAGTGTGTCTTATCTGGCTTTGACATGATTGAACGACTCACTACCAATGTGAATTTGAAGATCACACCCAAACAAAAGACTTTATTTATTCCTCCCAGGGCCAGGGAGATATAACATTGTCCTCTCTTTTCCTGGTGCTGACTTAAGCAATATCACACAAGGGGGTGTGGTGTTGTTAGCGGGATATCGCAAGGCGTATGGTTGGGCCGCAGGCACAAGGCCGAAGGCTGAGTGCCTAGGTAACCACACCCATGGCAATATCCAGCCAAACAACACCACGACCATGAGTGTGATATTGCTTTTATACGTTAAAGTTATATAAGTTTTAATACACCAAATTGTATTTTCTACTGTTTAGCTTCGATTTCAATTCGCTCATCTTCCGCTCCCCCCAAATAGTTCCTAGCTTGGGAGTGGAACTGCCATAGCAAAGTGTCAAAAATAGACAGATAACGGTTGATGAAGTGGATCCTTACTGAAGACTTTGAACTTGAACAGATAATTCTCCCCTTGATTTCCATACATTTAAAAGAAACAACAAAAAAGAGCATGGCCTGTGGGAAGATGTGGAAGTTGTTGTAGCGGTTGATCTGGGTGTTGTCCCATAGTGCTATCTCACCAAACATCTGCAGAGGGCCTTAGTAAAGCACCGGCCAAAACACAAGCTAAGCTGACCTGCTAGTAATGCTAATGAACAAAACACAGTAGTTTACTTTCTAAAGCTATCAGCGTCACCAGTGTGCTGTTGTCAGATATGGACACTGCGTAGTGAGGCTTGGAATGCATCTCGTCCAATCAGAAATTCAGAAATAGTTCGACTGGGCCTAACTGTTATATCGCCGTTAGAAGGTCTGGCACTTTTCTGTGTATTCCAACCAGGAACAGGAAGTTCCCTGCAGGACCTCTTTCAAGGCCAACATTTGTGCTGCCCCAACAACTGCTGGGTGAAACTGCTTGACGCCTATTGGTTAAAACCACTGGAAAACAACACTTTAGTCATTACAGCAAATGAATAAATGTAAACCTGAAGAGAATTCATCACTGACATATGTATGCATGGCTTTATTTGAATAAATGTAATTTTAACTTATCCAAAGTGATGCTGCTGGTGGCTTCATTATTATGAAGCAATTATGCTGTGAGGCCCTGTAATTTAGTGTTGGCTAGTTTATAGCAAAAAAATCAACTATTGACCTTGGCTAATTGACCTTGCGTTAATCCACATTCGATGGTTAAGTGGTGTTCTGTTCATAATGCCAATGGGGGAAAACTTGTCAGTTTTTTGTAGTGTGTGGCGCTGATGTTGTAATCAAAGGGTAAGGCTCCACTGAGCTGAGACTACACTTGCTCCACAGCAGAACTAGATGTTCTGTAAAGGCCCATGAAGGGTTCCTTCCTGCAGGGGTTTCAAGCCACCAGAGACACCAGAGGGGAAAGTGCCTCCTGGTACCAGCAGATCACACACATCAAGACAGAGAACTTCCCTCATGCGCAACTCTATTTATGACTAAGCCAAGCTCTCTGTCTGTCTAGTCTACATGTCTTTATCAGTACATCGGTCTTGGACTGTTGCTGTGTTGTAACAATGGCACTGCACAATTCCTCCTTGTACCTTTAATATAGTCTTAGGCTTTAACTATTCGTTAAATTATTTATTGAAGATCTTGCCTCGCAATATTTACATTTTGCTGACTAGTTCAGTTCCTTTTGACTTCTCCACAGTGATGACTTGGTTGATGTTGAAGGTGATGTATTACAATTCAAACAACTCCCCCACAATAGACTAGCCAGGTTTATACTGAAGGCTTACCTTACTCTGTATCATTTTCTGGTGCAGTTCAGTGTGCAGGTTGAGGGCAATGACATTACCATACATAAAGAGAGCATATTGAATATAGCTGCCCTTCACTCAGGGAAAAAAACACAGTAACATTGAACCCAACATACACAACACATCAACATTTGCTTGACTGAGAGTTACTACCTTGTTGATACCTTGATGATACATTCATCTACAGTAGGCTTTCTATATGTGTGTGTTTGTGTGTGCCTGTGTGCTGATCGAGGGCAGGGGCCACAACACATTTCTGTGCATGGCTTCTTGTTCACAGCGTAGCCTTGAGGAGGTTCCAGCACATTCCAAATTAAAGCAGTCAAAACAAGGTAGAAAAAAGCCTGCAGTAAACTTACTGAGACTAAGCAGAGTCAAATGTCTCGCTCCGTTTCGCAGAACCTCTCAAGATAGTGTTCTGCTCAAAACACACCCACAACTTTCCACACATTTCTGGACTAAAGCTATTGTACTGGCCTAGATGTCTCACACTGTTAACCCAAGTTCCATGATTATGCAAGCAGGCTGACTGTAGCTTCAGATAATTCTAGTAATGGATTATTGTTGAATAATGTTTAGTAGTAAGAGCTCACACAGCCCACACCACATTAGTCGCAGCCTCCTACAGCAGATTTGTGAAGGAGAAGGAGTGGAGGCTTGCCTGATAGCAGATTGGGCATGCAGGACTGAGGCTGTGAGGGAGCTACACTGTGTGCTGTTGACAAACTGGTGAAGCCCAGAAACCCAGTGCCCTTCCACAGCAATGTTAGACATTTGGCCTTCAGCCAGTCTATACTGTACACACATGCACAGATCCTTCCACTCTTCTCTGACTCTTGGGTGGTCAATGCTTACGCCATCCACAGAAAATAGAGGCAATTGTAAATAGATGATTGTCAACTCTCTAGGGCTGGGCAAAATCTTGAAATCATTTTTTCAATGCGATTCAACGATTTTTGGTTCCTTTGGTCGTAGCGTTTTCCTATTGTGAGCAGTGGCAGTTTGTAAGTAACCGCTGGTTCTGTGGTGGGATTGAGTTTGGTCTAAGGATCGATGCCAGACTATAAATGATAAGACTGTTTCAGGAGTAATCCTTGACAAGAGGTACAAAAGATACTGATTCCCCAGACTTTCAACAGTGCAAGAAATGCACTCGTTTGTCAAAGGTAGGGGAATATTTCAATTTATTGAAGGAATTGATTCCGTAATTTCTCTTCTCTGTAAGATTGAGATGGCCTTTCTTTTCATTTATGTAGCTGGGTACCTAAACTCTGGGCAAAGTGGAGATTTCTTAAAACTCTTCAGCATTGGTCTTCTTCAGACACCCTTGTGTAAACAGGAAAAACCTAAACACAACATGCCTCTGCTAAATACAGCAATATGTGAGATTAACTTTTCAATTCAAATAAAGATGCGTTCCGCATCAATAGGGGCCCGCTTGATCACCATTCTTTGGAGTGATGTAGCTGTATTCCAACATTTTTGTACAAATCAATTTTGAAAACTTGAAAGCAGGTGTAGAGTTCCAGATGGTGCTTCATAATGATCTCGTGTGGAAGTGAGACGTGTAGTCTACTTATTCTTAAGAGAGTCCTCTCCGAAAGTGCTACTGGCAAGATATGGAAGGTAGTACCAGATGATGCTCCATTGAGAGGGGGGGTGTGGAGACAACACGAATACTCTCCCTCTCAAGATGGCCACAACTGACAGATGTTTTTTGAACATGACCATGTACCTTCTGTTTTGAAAATCAGAAGATTCTCATGTTTTTTTTCTTCTCTCTCTCAGTATTTTCAAGGGTTCCTGACACTCATGTGTGATTCTTGTTTAAAGAGGAAATCATGCTCAAGTGTTGTGACTGGTGTCAGGGTTGTCTTTTGTGCAGGCGGCACATTGTGCTCCCTCTTCACACTCTCACACTCCCAGTGAACTTAGTAATCACCCCAGCAGATGGCCCGGCCTGGTGTGTGTGGGCTTGCCTACAGCCTGCCGCACAATGACCCAGCCAAAGGTCAAACCATGTTAATAACTCTTCACTCTCACATAGGATCCAGGGCAAATGCACTCCACTCATTTATTAATGCATCTTCTTGCACAAACACACACACACACACACACACACACACACACCTCTACATGTGTATTTAGATACAGTAGACTGCAGGACTGGCGTAGCCCTGAGGTGGATAGGAGGATGAAAAGAGGAAAGGAGAGGGGGATGGAGGGATAGAGAGAGAGAGGAGTGATGCTTAGATTTGGGATAGGCCTACTCCTGGTATCCATGACAACTAAAGCTGCTGTCATCGTTTCTTTTTCTCTCACTCTCTCTTATTTTCTCTATCCCTCCATACGCTCTCTCTCTCTCTCTCTCTCTCTCTCTCTCTCTCTCCCCAGCACTCTGGCAGAGCTAATTAAAATTCTGCCCCAGTAGTCTACTGGGGGAGGGGAGCAGAGGGGCAAAGCGGGAGGTAGAGAGGGAACGGAAGGGGAAAGGGATTTTTGTGGGATTTGTGCATGTGTGTCTGTGTGTGTGTGTGCGTGTGTGTGTGTGTGTGTGTGTGTGTGTGTGTGTGCATACGTGTTATGTGAGGAGAGAGAGAGAAAAAAGAGTGCAAGAAGATCTGACAGACTACAAAGGATTCTGGGATGTGAGTATTTCTTTGAGATAGACATCTAAACAGCTAACTTGCTATATGTGTGCAAATGGCTTAGTAGTTATCTCCTCCCACAGTGGAGTTACGTGTGTGTATCTGGTATCTGTGTGTGTGTGTGTGTGTGTAAGTTATGGACCGTTAGGAGTCTGGGAATGTGCAGTGATATCCAGGGTGGAGCCATGTGAAATCTCCGGAAATTTTCTGTGTGGTGAAATGTCAAAGTTCTTGTACGCTCACACGCACACGCGATCGCTCTGAAGTATGCGCCCACACACACACACACACACACATGCACATCTGTATCCATGACAGTGTGGGGTTAAATGGAGGGCTGATATATTTAGCCCCACTGATGTTTGAGATTGTGCCTGGCTGCTGCTGCTGCTGCTGGGTGACAGGGCGGGGGTCTCCACTGTCTCGGGGACTTCCTGTAGGGAGGAGCCTGAATAATTGAGCAGATAGTGCAGGGATCTCCTAGCCTGCCTCACACAAACACACACACTGCATCTCACTGTATGGCTCACACACTGCATCTCACGGCATCTCACACTGGAAGTGTTAGATTGAGATAAGGGCCTAACGAGTATCAATCCAAAATTCTGCTAATTGGAACATCATTGGATTAGCCAGTAGCAGCTGAAGTCACAACAAGAAAACTAAAAGGGCATAACTGAGTATCAATCCCAATTATACTCAACCTCATTGGATTAGCCAGTAGCGTCTCAAGTCACAACAGCAGCAAAACTATAAGGGAGGGAAACAGACACACGATATCAGTGACCTCAGTAAAGAGCAATGCACATTTCCCTTTTATTTTGTGCAGAAATGAGGTCAGATGTGTCTGTGATTTCAGATGAAAATGAGTCATTTTTGCAAATTCAACCGAGGTCATCCTGCGCTTGTCCAGCCCGGGGCTTCGCCAAGAAACCCCACTACTGACAGCAACCACGGATTGGGAGACGAACGCCCTCAGCCAGTCAAAAGCCCAGACTCCCAGTCAACTGACTAGGAGACTATGAAGGGTCTGGGAGTGAGTTACACCATTGCTCTCCGCACACAGCTAAGATAGCTGCCATCTGTTATACAAACATCACTATATGATGTATACAGTACAATTCATAAACATCACTATGATGTATACAGCAAAATCTGATGCAAGAATACATTTTCCAGCTTTGACATAGCAAGGTATTCTATTGTCTCATACTCTGCTCGCTGCTGAGATTTAAAGCCAATGTGTAGTTACGATAAAGTGTTGCTGTAATAAAAATGACTACTACAAAAAATGAGCACAGCCTGATACAGGACCTAATAGATAGAGAACAAAATGTTTTGGAACATGTGCTCTGTGACCCACTGAGGAAGTGCACGTCAATACACCACCTTTTCCAGTGGCTGGTGCCAAGACATGGGCATAAAAAAGACAAATATGCCTCCTCATCACTGGATCCAACACTCACTGCAGCCACATCCTGTCATATTGTGCTGATGCAGTCCACTGTCTAAGAATAACTGCACTGACATCCTCACAATACCATATTCAATACAAATGCAGTACAGTTCTTGGTGCTTCTCCCTTTTGGGACATTGAACACTTTGTATCAGGCTAATTGTTTGGAGCTTTCGAGGCACTTTGGGCTCTTGGTCACTGGCTGTCAGTGGACACCGGAGGACGATGCCGCTTCAGGCAAGCAATCATCAAGCGATACACGTCTAATAATGAAGCCATTCTACCCAAACACATGAGGTGTAAGTAATTGTAATTGTGTGGCTGGAATCATGCTGGGTTTGGAAAGTGTTTTTGCTCTTCAAAGGTAGTGATGCAAATAAATCACATTAGACGAGACTTTTGTAGCTGCGCATATCCATGTATTTTATATAGCGGCCGCCCTCCCTACACCACCTCCCCTCGCCACCACTGGCTTGTGTCACCCACATGGATGAGCCTGCAGCTGCCCTTCTCTGCCAGGGCTGTTGGCTAGAGCTGGGGACAGATGAGCAGACACAGACCTCCTAGTCTGGTTCAGGCCAGGACAGTTTCGGAATAGTCTGTGGTTGTGAAATAAACACTTGGGGCAGCCCAGGCCAGACTGACACTTCTCACCGAGGTGTCCACGGATCTACGGACCACAGAGACTCATAAAAAGACATAAAAAGCCTTCTCTGTTGGAATCAGGGCCGGTTCTTGGCATGAACAAGCTAGGCAAGCGTCTAGGGCACCAAATATCATTGCTTAATTTTATTTCGTTTTTTATTTTTTTTTTTTTGCTTGTATTTCAAGTAAAGAGGGGACAAAACTCAAATCTGGCCTAGGGCAGCTAAAAGTCTAGAGGGCTGGAATATGGTGTCCTAGCAAGAGTAGAAGAGTCCAGACTGACTCATTGCTTCTTCACCAGTCTATACTTTCCATTGAGAGTCTTCATCCAGGTGCTGGATAGTCTCAGTGTGCTTAGCTTTAGTGAAAGATGAAGAGGATGGTATGTGTCTAGGATACATTATGACAACTTGGCTTTCTCACCAGACTGAGACCAGCGAAGTTGGAATTTCTCAAAGGTTTCCAAAAGGTTTCTTTGACACACCAAGATTCATTTTGCATAGTTGTTGTGAGGAAATGTATGGTTGACATTAAAATGTGACTGGCACAGCAGCCATTTTGTGGTATTTTTTCCATTTTTACTGAATGCAAACATGGCAACTGCAAAGTAAACAAGAGCACCCCAGAAATGTATTGGCATTTTATTTGTGTTTGAAATGTTTCTTATTTTCATTTTTATTTTTTCTGTTTAAATGGCGGGCGCTTTGATGTGAAGAAGCACCATTGGCAAGGTGATGGAAAATGGGATTTAATGTTCATGGTCCATAATCCAACACAGACACTTTCTCCCTGTTTACTTTCTTATAGTCAACAGAGTGGCAAGACAATATGACATGTCTTTTTACAGAAAGCGCACACATTTATAAACATAGCAGAAGAAAAGCTGGGAGGCTCACACAGGCACTCACATGCACAAAGGCCGCGTCCCAACCCCTCTGTTCATGTTGCATTTTTTAGCCACTCTGAAAAGTTTCTTAGAAACGCCAGACACCTCATAAAGCCCCCGAGAGAGAGAGAGAGAGAGAGAGAGAGAGAGAGGAGCTGGGAGGGAGGGAGAGACACTCCATTCACAGAGGCACACACAGACTCTGGGCCCAAGGGCCTATTAATCAGGCCAAAGCCTCTGAAAAATACACTCTCATTGCACTCACACAGCTCAGACTTATTTCTCACTAAACACTTAATAATGCATGCAAGTGTGTATGATCAGGAGGAAATAGGCACGCAAACACACATTTTCTAGGTGCATATTTAATAGAACACTGTTTACACGCCCATGCACATTCTGGCTCCATTCCAACATGGCAACTTGACAGCCTGCTTGTATAGAGCAGTGCAGCCTTGCATCCACTACATTCTATACACTTAGCACTTAGCCAGGGCACAGCTTTTGTCCTGGCAGGGGTTCCCTGTAGGAATGTTTATCTTATTTTACATAAATAGAATGATTTGTAACTGCTGTAATTTGTTGTATGGGAGTTAGAATATGCAATTTTGTTTTCTAGCATTCTGGTGTTTTGAGGCTCTTTGGTCTTTTTTGCCTTAAACGGTGCCTTCCAGGCAGCGCTGCCTTCAAAGCACTGCTCCTTCCAATTTAGAGATAAGGTGTGAGGTTGAGGCTGTAAGGGTCAGGGTTGAGGTAGTGCCTTTTAGGCTGTGCTGCCTGGAAGATGAGCGGGGAGGAATAATGAGCGTGTTTGTGTTGATGGCTTCCAAAATCTATTGACACTAAAACTGTTATATTTTATATCTGTGGTTTTATCAAATTGAATCTTGAATACTTGAGAGAATACGTCAGGGTGGCGCTGCTCAGCGGCTGACACGCGTGCGGGAGCTCTGTTTGTCCGTGTTTGTTTTTGTTTTGTTAGATGCGCGTCAAGTGTCTGATACTAAATGAGCGCCTGTTTGCGCTGTCTAAATTAGAACGCTATACTCTATCACAATCAGCGGTCGAAATATGGCTTGTTTCGGTCTTTTATTGGCGATCACTCTGCTCTGTCTTATACTGACATACTCCGAATCCTCCAAGATCACCTATGGGAGAGAGGAGTTACTACAGCTGGGCCTACTACCACAACAACACTGGATACCTGCATCAGATATTCCCGTGGAATGTCTAAGGTCTACTGAGCGGAGGTTCACTCGGAGGAAGCGGGGATCGAGAGGAGGAATCCGCCGGCGGGTCCGAGCAAGAGGACTTAGACCTCCACTTCCAACCATCATACTATCCAATGTGAGGGCACTAAGGAACAAAATCGACGAACTACACGCTGCCACGCAACACCTGTTTGAATATCGGGACAGCTGCATCTTATGCTTCAGTGAGACGTGGCTGAATGACACGGTAACCGATGATAGTATTTCTCTGCCTGGGTTTGGAACACCACTACGACTTGACCGAGATCAGCAAGCCACAGGGAAATCCATCGGTGGCGGTCTCTGCATGTATATAAACACAAAGTGGTGTAAACACTATGTCATCCGACACACAGTAAATTCCCCAAACCTAGAACTCCTTTCTGTTTCTCTTAGACCCACGTACCTGCCAAGAGAGTTTGGGCAGCTCTTTATGTGCTTGGTTTATATTCCCCCCGACGCAAATTATAAGGCGGCTGCAGAGGTCATACACCACCACATACAGGATCTAGAGACAGCTTCCCCAGACACACCTAAGTTTATTCTAGGTGACTTTAATGGTTGTTCCATGGCTACTGCATTGCCTCATTATCAGCAATATGTTAAGTGCGCCACGCGCGGATCAAAAACCATTGATCTGTGTTACGGCAACATAAGACATGCCTACCAAGCTACCACTAAACCACCAATAGGGGGGTCAGACCATAATACTGTCTACTTATTACCCTCATACCGTCAGAAACTCAAAAAAAGAAAAACCCAAGGTCAGACTGGTGCCTGTATGGGACCCCGACAGTTCAGCAGCCCTGCAAGGCTGCTTTGATTGTACGGACTGGGAAGTCTTTGATTGCGAGGACCTGGACACGCACGTTGAGACAGTCACAGCCTACATTAATTTTTGCGTGGATAGCCTGATCCCCATGAAAAGAATAAAAACCTTCTCCAATTCTAAACCGTGGATTACAAGTGACATTAAGAAACTGTTGGTAGAAAAGGAACGGGCCTTTAAAGCAAATGACCGGTGTAGGGGAAAACTGATCCAAAGGGAGATACAGGCAAAAATAAATTATAACAAAGGCTTGTACAAATCTAAGGTGGAACAACTGCTTGCAAATAATGACTCGCGAATGGCATGGAGAGGTATTAAAACTATGACCGGACAGAACAATCAACAAAAAAATCCCGTCCACTCAATTGAAGAGGCAAATGTCTTGAATAAGCATTTCGCTAGGTGGGAGGATGATCAACCGGCTCTTCCAAGCTGGCCGGACACCGTCCCAGAATGGGAATCAATCACAATTAACAGTAAGGATGTTGCGCGGGTGTTCTCGTCTGTCAAACCCCGTAAAGCGGCGGGCCCCGACAAGCTGCCCGGCATGGTGCTCAGGACTTGTCATGAGCAACTTAGTTATGTTTTCTGCGACTTGTACCAAAGGTCGCTGGATACACACATGGTACCTAAAATATGGAAAACAGCGGAAATTCTGCCTCTGCCCAAAAAACCCAAACCATCAGGTATAAACGATTTTAGGCCAGTGGCTCTTACATCGGTCGCAATTAAGTGTTTGGAGAGGATCGTTCTGACGCACTTAAAAGAACAAACTGTTGCGCAAATGGACGCACTCCAGTTTGCGTACAGACAGAACAGAGGCGTTGAAGACGCAATAACTACCATGTTAAATGGAATATACAAACACTTGGAATTACCCTCATCATACGTGCGCATTCTGTTTGCTGATTTTTCATCAGCTTTTAACACCCTCCAGTCACACACCCTCATCAATAAACTGAGAGCTATGGGAGTGAACCATTCACTTCTCAAATGGATCCTGGACTTTTTAACTAACAGAGCGCAGTATGTGCGAACGGGCAATGGACAATCGTCATCTGTTATTAGTATAAATAGGGGGGTTCCACAGGGGAGTGTGCTTTCACCTCTATTATACATTCTGTACACCAATGATTGTGTTAGCCACACCCCAGAATGTTCAGTCTTTAAATTCGCGGATGACACAGCTATTGTGGGTTTTTTAACAGGAGATGAGACAGGGTACAGACAAGAAATAGACCAGTTTTATGAGTGGTGCCATGTTAATCACTTGATTTTAAATATTTCAAAAACCAAAGAAATGGTCATTAACTTTAGGAAAAGGCCAGCTGTTGAACCAGTCTCTCTCCAGGGTAATGGTATCGACATAGTGGAGGAGTATAAGTACTTAGGTACTACCATTGACCACAAGCTTACATGGAAGGCCAACACTCTAGCTCGGTACACAAAGGCACAACAAAGATTTTATTTTTTGAGGAGACTGCGCAACTTTAAGGCTGATGCAGCTATTCTGAGACTGTTTTACTTAACTTTCATACAAAGTGTTGTGACTTTTGGAATTCAGTGCTGGGGGGTAGCCTGTCAGTTCAAAACAAAAATATGCTGGACAAGATTACTAAGCTTGGCAGAAAGATAACTGGATCAGAAGTGAAGAGTATAATGCAGATATCTGACGATTATACAGTTAACTTGGCCCTGAAAATACTGAGTGATCCATCCCACCCTCTCTTTTCAGAGTACTGCCCTCTTCCCTCAGGACTGCGTTACAGAATGCCATATCTCAAAACTAATAGAGCTGTGTCATCTTTTGTACCTAGGAGCATTCAGTTGCTTAACAGGTCGAATGCAAACAGGTTGTTGTTGCCACCATAAAGTATGCACTTCTTATGTGTGTGTGTGTGAGTGTGTGTGTGTGTGTGTGCGTGTGCATGTGTGTGGGTCTGCACATGTAAGAGAGTGTGAGCATGTTATTTATGGTTGTGGGTGTATGAGTGATTGTGAGTGTGCATGGACAGCTTTGTACATACAGATGTTCTATTTATTTTTTATATTTTAGATAATTTTAGTTTATGTGTTATTGTCCATGTCTCTGTGTTGGTCTTTTATGTATTTGCTCCTTATCGCAAGACAAATTCCCCCTTGGGGCAATAAAGGTTTTCATTCATTCAT
>JAODXP020009351.1:0-10000 GCA_027497455.2 Sardinella longiceps | reverse complement strand
AAGGGAAATATTCTGATTCTGTTTCCCATTGGGATGGTGGCATATTGGAGGGAAACAAATGGCACCAAATTCGCTCTTTGCACATAACGTCATGACAACACTTCCGCGTTTGATGAAGCGAGTTCCCTGTTTCCGGTCCGACCTAAACGAACAACAATGGCGCTGTTCTACACCCGCTGTCTGCAAGACCTGCCGAGATTATCCATTTCTGATGTACATCGTTTAGTCAAAGGCTCATCTAAGACATCGACGTCAAAACTAGACAAGGGCTTTAAATTGTATGCCTCGTCATACATACATCAATATGAAGGTAAGTCAATATTCTTACCAGACTTTGTGGCTGTTCTTAACCTAGCAACAGGATAGCTAACTACTAACGGTAGCGGGGGTTTCTGTGACATCAACTGTGTGTGTATTATTTATTTTGTTTGATACATTCAATTAAGCAAATGTGTAACCTGCTCATACACCTATGTGTTTAACCTCTGATTGCTTTCATGTCTGTTTGGATCAGTGTCAAATAAAGACAGGGCTACGTGCGAGATAGCGGTGCAAGCACTATGTTATAGATCAATGAGGAAATCTGAGAAACCTCACAATGTAAATGTAGGGTTGCACTTTATATTTTATCGGAGTTCGCAGTTCAGCGGTTTGAAAGGTGCAAGTTCAGTTTGTGCACTTCTGTTTCACCCAACTGGGTATTTTCTTTTCTGTCGCTTTGCTTCCAACGCTTTGCATACGCTCAGCTTTTCCAAACACTGCTTAAGCTGTTGACGCTTCTTTGCGCATTTTTGTTGTGTTGTGTACACCGTGTCCCAATAATGTATTCACATTCTGGTCTAGGCACTGCTGACAACGCCACTCTGTCAAACAATAATCTTGGTATTTCAGTGGCTTGCAAGGGGTAGAACTATTTCAATAACATTAAGTGATGAGCCTGACTAATCCTGCAGGGAGTGGTAAACCTGCTGATAGATAGGCCAGGGGTGTCATTTGGGTAAGAAAATGAGGACTCCAGCCTGTTCTGTTAGATGGTTTAACACTACTTCAGGGTATCTTGGTTTGCTACCAAGCCTGGTTCGTTGAATACTCCCCGGTCTGGTAGTGTAGACTTTCGATTCAAGCTTGAAAGTAGGTGGTAACAAAACTATAGGCCTAAGCTTAGACGAGATCTGTACATTCTGTGACCCTAAAAAAACAGAAATACGAATAACACCTGTTTAACATTTTTTTTTTTTTAATGTGAATACATCTGTGGCACAATGTATACTGTACCTTATATGCTTTACAGACCTTTTTGCTCACATAGACGCACAGAAATACATTTAAAATATTTCTATGCGTGTGGCACACTCCTATTTCAACACCATTTTTTATTATTCCAATTGAAGAAAGATATCCATGCCAATAAGTCAGTGAGCACAGTTATACACACAATTGACTTTCAAGTGGAGGATTGTCAGTATTCAGTTTAAGACAAGTTTTGATATATTGTGTTTTCATGTGTGGAACAGTGTTCTACAATCAGAATATTTTCAAAACACAACCACATTTCGAATAGGCTAAATGTAGTTTATCACTGACACCATTACATTTAAAATCAGAATATTCCTTGCATGTAACTGTGCTCACTGACTGTGTCAACACTGACAATAACTGACTGGACATTACCATGATAATAACTGACAATGTTGTATTGACAGATGGTGCTCCGGGACACATCACCGGTTGTTCTGGTGCGGTGCAGGTGTTCCTGTGTTGCAGGCACAGCATTGTGTAATCATGCTGTGGCCCTTCTCTTTCAAACGGCGCATTACTCAGAACTGCATGTACCAGTTGTCCCCCCTGTACACAGCTGTACCGAGTTAGAGCAGCAGTGGCACAAACCCAGGACAGCAGTAAGTTTCACAGCAATACATGTTTTGCACATAATATTATTCTTTCATATGGATGTACCATGCAGTGTTTCTGCAGCTTAAAACTTCAAATGTCTGTAAGAAATTCAGCAGAATTATCATTTTCAGTATTTTTTGCCCTTAGCTTTCCCTAGAAGATGCCAAAATTTGACTCAACACATGCCAGCTTTTGGTAGCTAAGACTTGTATTCTTGTATCATGTATTTTCACAGGGTATAAAACCTGGTCCAGTTTCAGACCTGAACCTGGTGAAGCCTGTTCAGAGTCGGAAGGGCAGAGGAGGATTACGGTAAGTGTAAATAACTTCATATCGTGTTGGTAGTGGTGTGTGTATAACATACATTTTTATGTGTAAGTGTAAATAACTTCATATTGTGTTGGTAGAGGTGTGTGTATAACATACATTTTTATGTGTAAGTGTAAATAACTTCATATTGTGTTGGTAGAGGTGTGTGTTTAACATTTTTATGTGTAATTGCAGGAGCACCCTTTACCGAGGAATGATTGGCCCACTGCCCGATCTGTCAGTTCTTCGTGTGGATGAAGTGTACAGTGTCTTGCCTCCAGAGGACAGGCCACTTATTACAAAAATGGGCATTAGTACAGACAAGCGACTTGTCGAGTCAGCATTTGGACTTGTCCAGAGGGGGAGTGTACTCTCTTACCAACAGCCAAAACGTGACTCCCGATCCACAGAGGTACACCAACATGCTCCACCTCCTCCATCCCTCCCCCTTGCGAGCCACCAGCTGTCACCAACAGAATGTGTATGGGTCTGCTCGGAAGAAGAGCAGTTGCATCTGCAGAGCCTGCAATTAACTATGGAGGTGGCCCACAAAATCGAGTCATCCACGAGGGCGCAGAGCAAAGACCAGGAGTGGCACATGTTGCGCCAGAGCAGGCTAACCGCTTCAAGATTTAGAGAAGTGTGCCACGTCAGGGGGCACAGCTCAGGTGAGAGTCTTGCAGAGAGAATAATAAGGGGAACCAGACAAACCGCAAGTATGAGGAGAGGGTCTGAAATGGAGTTTGAAGCGGCCAAAGAATACGCCCAGCGCAACAACGTCAATTATGCACCTTGTGGTCTTGTCCTCCATCCTCAAGCTCCATGGTTAGGAGCCTCACCAGACGGCATTGTGTACGATCCTACTGCCACACCATGTTATGGTTTAGTGGAAATCAAATGCCCAAACGTCAAGAGTTATATAGATTGTAAGTATTTACACATGTGCAATGGCACAATTACACTTAAAAAAAGCCATGCGTACTTTTGGCAAGTACAAGGTCAGCTACTCCTCACCGGATTGGAGTGGTGTGATTTTTTTGTGTGGGCAGAGGAGGACTACTTTGTTCAGCGACTGCAAGCTGACGAAGATGTACAAGGTATCATAAGGCAGAAGTGTGATCATTTCTTCTTTAGTATCTACATGCCTAAGTACCTCTCAATGAGACGAGCACAGCTGATTGGCAAATAATCATTCTGATGTTTTATTGTACACAGTGAATATTACATTGTATATACATTGTATATAGGCTGTTGATTTTTCTCTGTAAATAAAATGTCAGCATTACTTAGCCCATCTCTTGACCAGGTCTTTGTTCTGATAGTTGCTAAGCAGGCAAGCCACTACAAAGATTTCATTAATGCTGCCTACAATGGATAAGGGTACAACAGACTCAAAAAGCTTATTCTCTTTAATCCGTCGGATAGCACGCTCAACTTGCACTCTGAGACTGGCTATTTTCTGTGTTTTAAGGACACTGGGTGCTGACATCTGAGAAGACTTTTTGAGAAAAGGCGGACAGTACACCTTGCATTTCACCAAGTCATTAATTAGAAATCCTTTATCGACCATAATGGCCACATCCTCTGTCAGAAGGTCACTTAACCCTGACTTCCTAAAGACCTCTTTATCACTTATTGACCCCTCGTACAGTGAAGAGATGAAGGTGATAGGGCCATGGGGGGCTATCCCAATAAGGGCTTTCATTGTGCAGTGAGATTTGTAGGTTGAGTACATCTCACTTTGAATGACCGGGGAGGATGGAGTTTGGCATTTTAGCTCTGTACAGTCCGCTATTATCTGAGTGTCAGAAAACTCCTTGAAATCATCAGGAAGGTAAGCTTTCACATCCTCAGCCTCAATCCAGATGGACAATGAGCCCAGGAGGGTGTACAGAAAGTTGGTCCAGGAACAGATAATGCGACTTACAGTGGAGGTGGAGATGTTGAATCTGTTCGCCAAGTCCAGCTCAGTGTAACCAGCGGACAGGTACATCAGGAAAAGGAAGAGTTCTTCAATGGGTTGCAATGACTGTCTCTGTTAAAGAAAACATAAACCATATTCACACTAAAAATAAAAATAAAAGGGAATGTATTGGCTGTGACTAGTAATTGACAATGTGTCTGCACTAAAAAAAAATACAGAGCCCTGCGTATTTTTTGCCCTCCTGCTGATTTGCACATTTGGCACACTTAACATTTTCAGATCACCAAACAAATGTAAACATTAAACAAAGATGACTCAAGCAAACATAAAATAAGTACAGGGCTACAATTTTAGGGGCATTTAATTATTAAACCAATGTCAACAATAAGACCAACAACACAATTGCATACCATGTGGGCAGGACGGACAGATGTCACTTCTTCATTCCTCCTCTCAGCAGCCTTGGCCCTGGATGCACGAACCATCTTATGCACAGATGGTTCGACCAATTCCCAAAAAAGCATGAACTGGCGATAATTGGGAAATCTACAAAAGAAGAGCAGAAAAGTATTCGTTAATAAAAAGGTTGCAATTTGACCACAAACTCATATTAGGCTATACTAATGGGCGGCTTATTTGTTTACCTTGTGTAGAGTCGGATGCTGGCCTCGGATTGGATGAATCTTTCCAGCACAAATGTATGGCTTATCTTCAATTCCATTAATTGCTTTTCTAAGCCTTCGTTTTTCTCTTCCAATTCCTTGATCCTGTCGAGGGCCATATCCAGGAATGCTCCTTCTGGTGCTTTAGGGTAGTCGTGATCATCCGGTGGTGTGTGTGTGCAGTCCATTGGTTGCTCGTCAGCTGATGGCTCTGGCGTTGGCTCTGGCGTGTTTACCTGCACTCTCTCCCAAACACTCGACCTCGGTGGTGGAATCGTGTAATTGTTCCACTGGAACAGTACCGGGACAGCTCCTCTCTGTAATCGCCTCTTCCCTAACTCCGTTTTTGGAGGAATTATTTGCTGCTTCAAGAAATGCAGGCTGCAGACCTTCGTGTGGGGTGTGGGGACAAAATTTTCGCGGCGGATGTTGACTAGCCATCTCTTTCTCACTTGTAAATCGCTTGGAAACGCGTGAAAACTCAACACGCCATTATATATAGATGATGCTGAGCACAGCGGCACACAACAGTGTTCATGGTATTGCTTTTGTTGCCTACTGAAATGGAAGCGGTCCTTTTTAAGACTCATGTCGGCGTCTCGTCGCTATGGTTGCCTAAACCGGAAACAGGGAACTCGCTTCATCAAACGCGGAAGTGTTGTCATGACGTTATGTGCAAAGAGCGAATTGGTGCAATTGTGTGTGAAAATGTCTAGTCACACACACACACTTATTCACACGCACACACACACACACACACTTATTCACACGCACACACACAAAAACAGGGACCTAATTTCAGACAGATTAGTGGCATTTGAACAGATCTCTGCGGTGAACCATTAAAACAGTGGACATGGCCTTAGCATGCCACTCTTAACTGTTCCATCACAAGTGTGTGTGTGTGTGAGAGTGTGTGTGTGTGTGTCCCAATGGACATGGCCTTAGCATGCCACTCTTAACTGCTCCATCACAAATGTGTGTGTGTGTGTGTGTGAGAGTGTGTGTGTGTGTGTCCCAATGGACATGGCCTTAGCATGCCACTCTTAACTGCTCCATCACAAATGTGTGTGTGTGTGTCCCACAGGACACAGGGACTGTAGTGTATGTGTGTGTGTCTCAGAGGACACAGTGACTGTACTTGCACAATCCTGACCCTGATGGCCTCCGCTGCAGGGTGTGTGTGTGCGTGTGTGTCTCAAAGGACACAGTGACTGCAGTTACACACTCCTGACCCTGATGGCCTCCGCTGCAGGGTGTGTGTGTGTCTCTCAGAGGACACAGTGACTGCAGCTACACACTCCTAACCCTGATGGCTTCTGCTGTAGGCTCTGAGTGTGTGTGTGTGTGTGTGTGTGTGTGTGTTGCTGGTCATAGGACAGGAGAAATGATTTTGGAATGCTGGTGTTTGATTGCACAAGAACTCAAAAGCTTCCAAAAGACTGTTAGTCTGTTAACAGTACAATATGTGTGTGAGATAATGACCCTATGGAAGTGTGTGTGTGTGTGTGTGTGTGTGTGTGTATGTTTGTGCATGCTAATGACCCTGTGTAAGCAAAGGGGCATAAATCCTAGGCAGGCCTCTAAGGAGTGATTCTGTGTGTGTGTGTGTGTGTGTGTGTGTGTGTGTTTGTGTTAATGGCCCTATGAGATCCCAGGCAGGAGCAAAAGGCCTCTAAGAAGAGAGTCTGTGTGTGTGTGTGTGTGTGTGTGTGAGCGAGAGAGGGTGTGTGTGTGTGTGTGTGTTAATGACCCTATGAGATCCCAGGCAGGAGCAAAAGGTCTCTAAGGAGTTTATTAACATTATCTGAAGAAAGCACTGAGACAGGGGTCAACTCTGCAGCTGTGTGTGTGTGTGTGTGTGTGTGTGTGCGAGAGTCTGCGAGAGAGAGAGAGTGTGTCTCTGAAAAAATAGTTCAATGTCAGTGAAGAAAACAAAGTGAAAGTGATTCTTCATCGAGTCCCAGACTGTTTCCGCCGTCGTTGGCCAATTACAACGGCCCAGCAAGACGATTGCTTGCCCATTTCACAACCACATGCAAACTCACATTGCAATTATCGGCTCTAAAAATCGGTAAAAAAAAAAAAAAGGAAAAAGAAAAAAAAAAACTGCTGCATGAATCGGCCATTGGCTGACCCTGACTTCTATCGGTATCGGTAATGAAAAAACCCACATCGGTCAATCTCAAAGACATGCCATCATATATCCGATCTTGTTCTATTTTGAAAGGGAGATGGCGCACCATCTGGGATTTGGGATGTGTGTTAATGCTTGTGGATCTTTATGAAAATACTACCCCAAGCGAACAGGTTAACTTCTTTCAAAATGGAGCCACATGTTTCTTTTAATGTGTTGAGACAACTGCTACTAACCAGTTCCGCGCTATCCCAACCGTACCTGGAGAACCCAAACGCCTAAACTTACCTAAACTCAATACACTAGGCTACCTGTTTAGGGGCAAATATGCTAAGGGTCGTGCAATGACGTGGGACATAGTAGAACTAATGATGTATGCACTAATGGTGTATGCAGCCAGGGGATGAAGCAGCGTGAGACTTACCTGCCGGGGCCAGCCCTATCTTGGCCCAGTGGTGGCCTGCTTATTCCCAATGAACTGTAAAAATAGCCTCCAAAATGGACGATGGACGGTCCCAAGTCAGATAGAATCTGTCCACAACGAAAGCCCCACTGACGTCCTCTCACGACGGTCCACAGGTGTTGTGTTCCTCCCACAGCCTCCATGTCTCGAGTTATATCACTCTGTGTGTGTGTGTGTGTGTGTGTGTTCCACAAGCCTCCATGTCTCGAGTTACATCACTCACCGAACGCACACGTGCAAACCAACACACTGCCCCCTGGCACATGGGATGTAGAAGTGTATTGTGTAGTATCTATGCTAAAGCACTAGACTGACATCCTAACAAATGTTTTAAACACTTGCTTATCTTCTACGTTTTGGTTGTAACCGGGGGATACCGGCCTTCGAGGTGTCCCGATGTGAGAAAATAATGGACTTGGCGGAAGCCGTCGGGCTGTTCTTCGCTTCCACCTCGTCCGTTATTAGCTTATATCTGAACACCTCGAAGGCTGTAATCCCCTACATAATATCATAGCAGTAACAAATTGTTGCATTGTGCGCTAAAAGACCGGAATAAAGTAATTTGGCACTAGGCCTACATGTTAAAAGTTTGATGCTCATTATGTTGCTTGAGCGGAGTACTGATCTGTGAGAAATATTTGTGGCTTTTGTGCACAGGGCTGAAGTTCTCTGCATTTTTTTTATGGGCATAAGCCTCTTAAAGTAGAAGTGCGCCGAATGTGATGTGAAGCCTTGTTTTACGATATCTTACGATGAAATACGATGGTTAAGATTGACTTTTTGACAAACGCTTGTGTTCTGAGATTTTTCGCTTGTTGCAGTAGCGTCTTAACAGCAGCCTATGTGCACTGGAACAATCCTTCCTAAAATGCATTTAACGTCCGTCTACAAAAGTATGAAACTCAGAGTGGTCTGTAGCGTTCACCGCAAAATAAGAATTCTAGCAGCTTCTAGCAAGTTTTATTGTAGTTTGTAGTCAAACCCCACTGACTGCTGGGAAGTAATACATCACTCACAAGAAATCCAAAATAATGCTGGAAGTTGCTAGAAGTCATATACTTTAAAAGGAATAGGCCATACCAAAACTGTAAATGGAGAGCAAAAAGGAATGATTTTACTGAAAGTGCAACTCAAATTCTGAAGGCTTTGCCACAGTTACATATTTATAGCCTCCTGTACTTCTTGAAAACCAACAGAGAGGCGAAGACTCTGACATAGACATAAAGCAACAGAGAGGCGAAGACTCTGACATAGACATAAAGCAACAGAGAGGCGAAGACTCTGATGGGTATTTCCGGCGGATTGCTGCAACCACACAAGATGGTAATTCACCTTTTTTCCCACTGAGGCACTAGAACGAGGCTTGGGTGGTAAAACTCCCCCAGAAGTAGCTTCTGGGGATGGGATGCCCCTCATCTGCCTAACTTTCCACCTGACCAACAGTAAGAGAGGGGACCAGCAGTAGCTTTTCAGTTCGGCATCTGTGAGAAATTATTAATTATTATTTACTTTACTTTACTTTACTTTACTTTATTTTTCAGGACATTGCACATTGATGAACATGTATACATGTAAATGTGCCAGATTATAGCACAATGGCTAATTTCCATCTGGTGTCCAAAGTAGGCAGGTTAGATGTTAGCAAGCAGAGAAATTAAAAGCAGAAGCATACACTTTTATACAAGAAACACTGTTAGTAAAAGAAAGAAAGAAAGAAAAAGTACACATACACTGTTAGTAAAAGAAAGAAAGAAAGAAAAAGTACACATACAAAGACAAAAACACATGTTAATACAAGAGGAATGAGATCCTAAAATAAGGAAATGTATTAGTGGTGTGTGTATTTACATGCGGGTGTTAACTAGTGTTAACTAGAGATGCATACATGTTTGTTGAGCTCTAAGCCACATTTTAATCTGGCTCTTAAATGTGGCTAAAGAGGGACATTCTCTTATGTGCGTTGGTATTGAGTTCCATAATGCACTGCCTTTAATAGATAGTGCATTCTGGCTGAAAGAGGTTTTCCTAAAAGGTACCTCAACATCTTTGTTTACCACTGCTCGAGTGACCCGTGTCTGACGATATTTAACAAATTCCTGTAAACACGGTGGCGCCAGGCCATGCAAAATTTTATAAAATAGGCAGCTGTAGGAGAATTTACAGAAATTGTCAAAACTCAATAGATTGTATTTATCTAAGATGTTACAGTGGTGGTATGAAAGGGGCTTTTTGTCTAGTATCTTGAGTGCTTTTTTTAAACAAAATCTCCACTGGTTTGAGTGTAGTCGACCCCACCATGGTCCAGCTTGTAATGCAATAACTTAAGTGTGAAAAAATCATAGCATGCAAATACATTAGAGCAGCAGTATCAGACATAGCACCTCTAATGTGCTTAAAATTATAAAGATGGAATTTGATTTTTTTAGTCATCATTTTTATATGTTTTTTAAAAGAAAGGTTTGAGTCCAAAATGACGCCAAGATATTTAAAATCTGTGACAGCTTCTAACCTTTCACTGCCCAAGGTGACTCCAGGCAGAGACACCATAGGGGAAGGCTGCTTAGATAAATACAAGCAGACTGTTTTTTTTGTATTCAGTATAAGACATGACC
>JAODXP020009350.1:0-13844 GCA_027497455.2 Sardinella longiceps | reverse complement strand
GCTGAGTTAGCACACATTGAACATTGTAATTAAAAAAAAAATATATACAAACTGTTAAGTGCATTGCTACCAGTTGGGGTGTAGTGAAGTGGATGATGCTCATAGTGCAGGAACTTCATTTAAGATTCAATGTTGGAGACCACACACAGACACTAGTGACAGATCTTAATGAGCAGTATTTGTAAACCCAATACTATTTGCATGTGTGGTTTTGGTGTGGCTCCTTTGAAAATGTGGAAGAATATTCTCTGCTGTCAGTTCTCATAGCTACCTAATGACACCATCAACAGCACAAACGCACGCGTGCACACACACACACACATGCAGCAGTGTGCTGAGGATAAGGGAGAAGGAAGATGGTGCCCCTCTACTGCGGTCTGATAGCGATGCAGATGCTGACTTGGAGTATGGGTGAGTTATTTGATTGTCAAAGACTGAAATTAATGGTTGACTACTAGACAGTACTGTGTTTCTCCAATAGTGTTCATTCATTTTGCAGCCGTGGCCCACTGGTCAGGGTTGTTGGTCCGATTGGTTAGGGTTGTTGGTCTGATTATAGTTTCCCATATTCCAGTGGACTACGGCTGAAGTACCTTTCAGCAAGGTACCAAACCAGCAGTCACTATAATTCATGACTGGGCTAAAGGCAGATATCCTGAAAAAGATGCTGGATTATTAGGAGCATCATTATTGTTTTTATATGTTTGTGTCATTCAATATCACATGATGGCAAGCTCTAAAAAAATTCATGTAGCAAAATACAGTTCGTATCCAGTTTTATTTGCCATTTTGTTGTGCTAGTTGATATGCTTTGCTGTAAAACAAAAAAATTCCATAATGTTCAAAATTACGTACAATTTGACAGGGACGTGTATTTCGCTATGATAATGGTTTTGGGACATTAAAGGACACCACTGCACCAGTCAGAGAGCTGCATGTTTTAAAATAAAGGTTTAAGGACATTATTATTATTATTATGCAAATAGTAAGCCATTCTGAAGCTGACAGGGTTTCTAATTGAGCCAAATATCTGAGACAGGACCAATCGTTGTTTTGTTGTTCTTTTTCATCCAGACACTCCAGAAAAGGATCTGAAATTATGCAGATGACAGGAAAATAGAGCATTTCAGTGCTGATAACCAATTGCAGTGAAACATGTTTATCCTGCAACAGATTATTGAAAGTACTTCACTGTAAACCTGTGATTGTCAAACTAAGTGCCTGAAAACACTTAGGCCTATTGGCAATCTGTTTATATTTTTACAGTACTTCTGTTAAAAAGCACAGACATAGGATAAAATGAAATCACTAATTTCTTTCCCAGGTGTCCAAGAAGTCATCCCTAGAGTGTACTCCAGTGCAGGAGGGACAGCCACTCTATCCTGCACTTGGGTGCTTTACCCAGACTGCTCCTCTACAATATGGCTCCACAGCCTTGGAAGAACTACTGTAGCCCTGTTTGAACATGGAAAGAAAAAATCTGACCCCACTTCAAAGAGAGCTGAGAGACTGATTCTGCTCCCTAACTGCTCTCTCCACATTACTAATATCACCACTGAGGATCCTGGACAGTACGTCTGTCAGCAATACCGGATAAAGGGGGGAAGTATAGATGATGAAACTGTATTGTACCTCACTGTTAGCCTGGGAATTCCCATGCTCCTTTGCGCGCTTATTTCATTTCAGAGGAGAAATGAAAGAGCATGGTGACCATGGCCGTTTTTCTCGCTTACTTTCGGTATCCAATCGCAGAACAAAAAGGGATTTGTACGGCGCTCGATTGCATTTTACGTCACGTGGTGGCTCTGGTATTGGCTCCGAGGTATGTACAGACGCTATGATAGACATTCGTAGCGCTCAATAAACGGGTATGGACAATTGTAAACGATGCTTCCTCTACAAGAAATGCAATAGGTAGGTCCCCAGACTAAATATCACTTGTGATTTTAGTTTGGCATTCGCCAGGCTACCTCACTGTACTGAATGGTATGTTTCTTCAGAATTAACAAACCAGCACTGATTCTGAATGTGATATACTTTGTATCATGATCAACTATCAAGCTCCTTTGTTAGTATGATGATGTCATTTCCTCCTGCAGTCTCTGCTAAGGTGGAAACAGGTGGTCATGTGACTCTCCACTGCCTCCTGCTCACATATGATAACTGTGGAGAATCAGTGAGGGATGAAGTAACTCTGAGCTGGGTGGATGAGGGAGGGTCTCAGCTGGGGAACTCCACCAACCGTTGGATCAGAACTGCATCTGTGTGTAACAGCACACTGACTGAGGAGTTCAGAGATCCAAACCCTGTTTATACTCGGACATGCCAGCTGACTGCAGGAGGGAAAGTACAGCTTCATGTGACTCACACCACAGGGGTCAAAGGTTAGAGACCAGTTGTGAACTTTTCTTTCTCTCTGTCTTTCTTTTGTTAGTCTACAGTTTTGCCACACAAGTTGTATCTGAAATGAAAACTGTGCTGCAATTATGAGATTTTTTCATACCTGCGAGTTTGGGACATGATTCAAGTATGGCACCAATATAGTACCGCACACCTGTAAGCTACTAAACCATAAATTACATTCTATTTTTTTTTCCCTATCACTCTATTTCCCTCCTCTCTCACTTTATTCCTCCCATCCTTTCATCATTCTTCACTATCCTTATCTTTATTTATCCTCAGTCTCCACAGGTGTCCTGACTGATTGCTAGAGCTGGTGTGTCTGTTATCCTGTTGGCTGCAGCAGTGGCCATTGCATTGATACACAAGAGAAGGACAAGTGAGTGTTTCATTAAAAACATTAGAAATGTCAGGCATCATTATGGTGACTGTATATTAAGGGATATTCCACCTTTTTATGAAAATGGATCATTCACCCTCTTAACTGGAGTTACAGTATAATTTTATGTTATATATAATGTTATGTGTTTACAAACAGCCGACCAAAGCATGCCTTAATTAATTAATCAGTTAATTTACAACCTCATCATTTTGATAGTCTACTCATTTATGTGTTTACAGGTTGCCAATATTGCTCCAATGAAGCAGAAAACTGAAATTTCTCAGAAATTGTGTTTACTAATATTGTCAGTAAACATAGGCGGTTCTAGACAGGGGCCAACGGGGGCCCGTGGCCCTGGCCCCTGCTGTGGCCCCTGTGCTGATCGGCATTGGCATGCACAGAAAAAATCCGATCCAGACTCCCGATCCACTTTTTTTTATTAAAAGTCCGTTCTCAGCACGCCTTATGAGAGAGTAGTCAGGGGGCCAATTCTGAAAAGTGCTTCCGTTAAGACTTTTGTGGACATGTTGGGGTAAAAGATGACAACCTATTTTTTTAGTTAGAGGGCACCCATAGGTGAAATACTAGGGTGGTTGTCAGGCTGAAAAATTATTTTTATGACTTTTGGAAGCAATTTTATGCCAATTTTCAGTTTTTTTGTTCAACACGACATACATACAGTAAATGTTGAATATCTCCACAACCACAAGGGCCACATACATAAACTTGGTGTCAAATGAAAGCTTACACTTATGGGATGCCTGTAAATATGTCATAATGAAAATATATATTACATTGTTGGAGAAGACAGAGCTAGAACATGTAAAAATCAATCTCCGCCTAAAGGGAACCACATTTTAAAGTGAATAGCAGCTTGGAAACATAAGATTGTAGCTTAAAACCTCCATCAATCACTACCCCTATCTAGGGGACAGAGTCATGCCAAGTTTGAATTTTGTAGTGTGAGACCAGGCAACACTGCACAGGTTTTAGCACTTTAATGTGCAGGCGGAAATCTAAATTTATACCCATTGGTTCCAATTTAATTCAACTACCAGACTGTAAAACCAATTGTATTTATTTGACATAGGCCTTTCACAATTCTCAGGTCTTTACAGTTAATAACTATTTTAGAAATAAAATAACTGTTTGGTCATATGGCAGATATTTATAACATATGAGGGTTTTGAGAAAATGTTCAATAAACTCAAACAATACAGCTGGTAGGGTTAGAATTTTTCCCTATCTTGTCAGGGAGCCATAGTCTGGAAAGCTCAAGAAAATGTGTCGAACTTGACATGGTCTTATACTTTTTATTTTCTTTTTTCTGTTAACTTTGACCCTAAGAACCAATAATTGGAGGGTCTGCTCTGCTAGAAATATCAATAATATAAATAATAAAGGGTGCAGACATTAAAATGACCAAACACCCTTTATTTTTATCAGGAAAATGCGAAAAATGATTTACAGTAGTCAATGTCATTCTTTTCACTAAATAGTATACTCATTACACATAAATAATCCTAAAAATCCAACCAGAATCATTGAATCTGTGATGATTTCACAACAAGTTAGCAATGAACAAGCTCTGAACCTCAATGGAATTCTAGACCACTCTGAAAATTCCAAGACATACTGGATATTTAACATGGTTGGGGAAGATAACACACATTAGCATCTAGAGTAATTAATAATAATAAAAAGATAGACAATCCTTAGTAGGAGCGCCAATGACTTTCCTGTATCTCTGATGTGGTAAGCCATGTGGGCCAGTGCTAGCACAGTAGTTAAGGAGCCAGACTAACGTGCTAGTAATCTGGAAGTTGTAGAAGTTTCGTAGAAAGTACCTCTAATAGTAGCCTGATTGCCATCGACTTTCAAAGCTCTAATAGACTTTGGTCTGACCAAGAGCCCGTATAACAAAATTTCTCAAAGCGCATGGTTGACCCGCCTCCCTCAAATGCCTCGGTTTGCTACTGGTCGATGTTAGAAAATGCAGTGCCGAAGCAAAACCTATCACACCACTCTTTCCTCTGACGTATGTGACGCAAAGGGAATTGCTTGAACAAGACTGAGAGCCGTTGGAGCTGCTCAAAGCAGTTCCCCCGTTTTGGGGAATTCAGAAGTCCTGCCCGATCAGCAGCTGGCCAGACCAGCGACAGCAACGCCGAAGGTGTTACGTCACTGGGAGGGCGTGCCAGGCTACTCTAATAGGCCTTTTTGAGAATTACTGTTGAAGCCATTCTCCCACTTCAGTATGTGGAAAATGATGGATCCCAGAAACTTGAGAGTCCACTGTTTAATCGCAAGGACTTGTGCCCCGCCTGACACACACGGCCCACTAGTGGTTCATGCCAGAGGTACACTGCTAGAATGTTGAGTTCTAGGCTGTATTGCCGGCATCAAATCACTTATCATCCATCAACATGGCGATACACTCATCACTATCCTGGATGACCCCAATGATGTTGATATGGTCTGCACATTGTGGGAGTTTGACAGCTGGGTCTTTAGAGGTATTTGTGTAGAGGGAGAACAGCTAGGGCAAAGACACATAGTGCTGGTTGTCATGGTTCCAGATATGATATCTCCCAGCTGCTTACTGTATGTTGACTCATGTCAGTCAGGAAGATGGAGAATGGAGATCCACTGACAGATGACAGGAGATACTATGAGCAGATGGTAAGGATTTTAGGTATGGTAACTCCACAAACGACATGGTAGCATAGGCACGTCTGCTCAATGTGTTGTAGATTGAAATGCAGCCATGTTCACTGCATTATGCACTCCCACTTTCCTGTTGGCAAACTATAGGGGATCCAACTGTTGACTTTAGATTTGGTATTACTAGACATTCATTGGACTTAGGACACAGGTCAGTAATCATTCAATCCCATGATGGAGGGTTTTTCTGGATAATGATGGTGCTTTTATAGCAATAGGGGACTTTACACAGATCCGGTGATCTGTTCAAGCTTTGCGTCAAACTTGGTACCAATTGGACAGCACAGGCCCTGAGACGAGAGCTGGTTAGTCCTTCACTATCCCACAAAGTCTTCCACAAGGCTCCTGTACTCCCTCTTCCTGTCCATCTTTGAGACACCCAATAATTGGAGTATCATCAAAGAATGTCTGCATATGATTCGAGTTGTACTTGATATTTGTGGTGTTCAAGGTGAACAGTGCAGGAGAGAGAGCAGTTCTATATGGATTTTCTGTGCGGCCGACTATTTAAAATATCCAGTATCATTCGGACATTTCAGAGTAGCCTATAATTCCATTGAGGCTCTGAGCCTGTTGATTGCAGTTTTATTAACTTTTCTGTAGATTACTGGCATATAAACATACAGTTTGGTGAAAAGCATGACATATGGCTGTTTTTTGTGTAAAATTGATATCATATTGGAATATCCAAAAAGAATCAGATCACCGCACACAGTACTGGGTTTTGCTGATTATATTTTCTCAGGTGAACAACGCGTTTCGCGTGTGTCGCTTCATCAGGTTTACTCATTCATACACTTGGTCTTGCCACTAACAGGTGATATAGGTGATTAATGCAAGACACTATCCAATTAACAATTCAGTTATAACTCCAGACACACATCCAATCTAATACAAAAACCATATCTTCAGATTTAGGCTCCTATGCCAATATGTATACATATATACAACTCCAGTGTCAAAAAATGCAAATGATGAAATGTGAACTAACTTTGGTATTTACAGTATGTATTGATGTACTAGAATATGTGTAGATGCATTATTGAAACAGATGTTTATTCAGTATTGTATAGGGCTAGTAATGAACTTTGATTCTAATTTTTACACTGGAGTTGTACATTGCATGTAAACATATTGGCATAGGAGCCTAAATCTGGAGATATGGATTGTGTATTAGAATGGATGTGTGTCTGGAGTTTTAATTGATTTGGTAATTGTATGGTGTCTTACATGGGTGAGGTCATGTGATCATCACAAATCACCTATATCACCTGTTGGTGGCAAGTGTATGAATGAGTGAACACGAATGAAGCGACACACAAAACGCATTGTTCACCTAAGACAATAAAATCAGCAAGACCCAGTTCAGTATGCAGTGATCTGATACTACACACTAATTACACTAAAAATGCATACACTTTTTTTGGTGACATTTCTGGCAGACCAGACCCTCCAATTATTGGTTCTTAGGGTCAAAATTAACAGAAAACAAATACAAACAAAAAGTATAACAGGCAATGCCAGGTCCAACCCATCAGACTTTTAGTTTTTTGTTTGAAGCCAATAGAAGAACATTGGTGTTCTATTCTATGAAAACACCTGTTGCAATAACCTTAACTCTACCCATTGCTTCAGGCTTCATAACATAACCGGGCTGACCAAAGTGGTGCAGTACTCCTTTGGTAGACTGAAATACATTTTTGTAAAGGTCTGGTTTGAACATCAATTGGATAATATTGCAAGTAGGCTAGGCCTATTAAGGAAGCAATTAAGAGTTAAAATCCGATTTTGTCACTTTTAAGAATACAGCCATAAAATGGAGAAAAAATCATTTTCCAGGCTGACAACCTGGCTAGATTTCATGTTAAGGGGTCAAATATTAATACTATGTATGTTGTCAGCTTTTACCCTGAGGCGTCCGCACAAGTTACAATATCAGTTTTGGCCCCCTGACTAGAGAGACTAGTTCGCCAGGACAGCTCAGTCATCCCAAATGGTAGGCTAGAGTTGTCTGTTTTGGGAAGATTGTGTCTTCTACTAGACTTATTTCAGTTGTGAACTCATCCAAATTATTATATTCTGATGTGATGACAAGCTAATATCAGCCTGTTGGATGTGTAAGCTTAGCCTACTCACCAAGAATAGCCAACATCCATAGGCTACTGCCCACTTCTACATGCTTGAACAATAAATTAATTATTAGCTGCTGGAGTTATTTATCCAAATTGTGAATGAATGGAGTTATTTGATTGAGTTATTTATCCTTGTCTGTCAGATGGCAAAAAAGTTAATAATTGGGCTATAATAAGGAATGCATATTGCCAAGTTTTTTATGCCAGTGCCACAAAAAAAGCAAAATTAGCCTATTACTAAGAATCTTCACTGTCTCTTTTCCAACAAATGTTCATAGTCAGTTACTTAATGATAAAATATTTTACATCAAATATTCATTTTATTGAAATTCAGATCATTGTGCATCTCTTTACACTTTTATAAAAAATAAGTGTTAACCTGAATATAGGCCTACTTTAAGAGTAAAACCCTTTTCAATATGAGTCTGACTGACAACTAAATAAGTAGGCCTACCCTAAGCCTTTAGTACATGCTTGGATCGGCCTGTATCGGTATCGGCCGATACTAAAAGCTACAATATCGGTATCGGATCAGAAGTGCAAAAAGCTGGATCGGGACATCCCTAGATAATAAGCGCTGTAAGAAAGATTGCAAAGTCTGACTGGCTACAAATACAACACTCAGCAAGAATTAATTGCTATGGGAAGTTATCTAACAACATCTTAAAATGCACCAGATTGCTGGAAATGGCAACTTATTTTTTCAAAAATTTCTTGGGGGAGGACCCCCAAACCCTCCTACTACTTATCTATAGGCTACACATTAAATATGTGTATTCAATTATTCTATTTGCTTGATTGATATGATTGACAGTATTTTGAAGGTCATCATTTGATGCTGAAGTTTATTTCAGTGGTAGCCTACGTTTTGTAACCTATACGTGCCCCCTTGAAAAAACTCTGGCCCCACCTCGGCCCCCCTTGTAAATTTGGTCTAGAACTGCCACTGTCGGTAAACAATATTCTTAACATCACTGGTTCCTATTCTTTACTGCTAATAGACTAGGAAAGTCCCGCCCAGTTACGCACCTTCAAATATCGCCTCAGGTTCCAGGAAATTCACGTCCCATTTATTTTCACCATTGACATTTCGAATACTCCGGTTTAAAAAAGCTGAAAGCCTTCACTTGGTCTAACCAGCTACAGGGTAGGAGATGACGGTGTAACCTTCCATTCCGAGTAAAAAGGTGAAGAAAAAATGGAAAAATGTTCGAGGATACAGCTCTGTGTTCCTGTATTACTGCGGAGTGAAGGAACTACTTGCCCCATAAGTCATTGCGAGTGATGACATTTCTTAAGTTGACCTAATAGGAGTTCGCTGGTCCTCCTATTCAGTACATCACAATGACAAACTTCCTACAGTTTTCTGCGAGCAAATTCCACTTAAAATGTGGAAAACATGTTTTACCTGATTGTTTTTCACTTCCTCAAATTCCACATTACTGGTGCCATGTTGTCTGAACCGCTTGGAATGTTGGGATGGCGTAGTTGATATAAACAGATTCCCTAGCAACTGGAACGTCCACCAATGGAAGGTGCCGCTTTACACTCCATGACGGGTAGTGTAGTGGTGTCTTGTGATATTACGATTAAAATATGTCTTTATTAAATCAAGGCTGATGCCATATGAACCCGTGGTATTGTAATGACCAGACAATCGTTTTGTCCTGCTGTAGCTAGTTGGAAGTCTACGTTGTGAGGTAGACAGCATGGGTAATAACTGATTTCTCAATGGGCGAAAATGACTGGTGTTGTCACTTCCAGCACCACCCCAAACTTGCTTCCACGGTCTCATGTTCATGGTTATATCTGTGAGAATTTAAGACATGAATAAGGATTCAAAACAAATTCTCTCATCTAAATTCTGTGAATGTCTCCAACATCTGGTTTGTTTCCTGTCAAATGCACATACAGTACGCAAGGGATAATGGCCAACAAGGTGACCGGTTCTACAGAAATAATGGCGAGGTGGAGGTTTAGAACTCCGGCAGAGAATTTTTAATAAGGGGAGAACGTTCACTCTCAAAATACTTCCGGGGGTACTGCAACGAGAGGGCGCGCGCGAGCAAGTCCAAAATGAATGGCGGCCTATGGTCATTCACTTGAATAGAGTAGCATAATGCTAGTGAGTCTGAGGTCCAAACTGCTATCAGTATCAGAAACATGATGGACGTAGCTGTTCATACCTTTCACTTTTCGATGTAATCGAACGTTGTTAAAAATGAAATACAATCTGTGATATTTTGGATACAAATGTGTAGAATAAAAAAAATATTTTAGCATTTAACTCCATAGGCCCCCATTGTTTTAGGACTTGCTCGCGACCGCGGAAAAAAACATTGGAATTGCAGGTTGAAGGCGGTTGAATGGCGTTATATAGGGAGGGATTAGGCTCTCCGTAAACGGCTCTGACTCCGACGACGAGCACATTTCTGTAGAACCGGTCACCTCGAAGGCCGTTATCCCGCTTATTTCCCGTTTGTCTCTCGTCTACTTAAAGAATTGTATAAAACATAAAAGAAACATGCAACTCCAATTTAAAGTTAACCTATTCGGTTTGGGTAGTATTTTCAGTTTCAGTTCAGTTATTATCAGTTAAATTAGATCTACAAGGCTGCTTATTGTTGTTATAGTATAGTAAAAGGCATTCATATGGAAAGGTGATTAGTTATTAGATTAGTTATTTTTGGAACTACTTCCAAAGTAGCCAGTTATAGGCTTACGGAAAGAATAGCCACCCCATCAGCCAATCAGAGAAGAGGATTGTGTTCTGAAGGGAGATAGAAACACACATAAATAACCCATCAAACTCCCACACATACACCACATACATGAGAGGAAGGAAGGCTGACTCAAGAGACATTCATTTCGCTTGAAACACTCAGTCACACTCACATAGTAAAGTGGAGAGAAGAAAAATAAACTGAAGACGAATATGGTGTCCTTCTCCTGCTGTGTTCAGATAGTGACAGTGATCTGGCTGATTCAGGGCAATGTGGGTAAGTTATATTGGAATTAATGACTGGCTATTAATATATGCCCTTACTGTAAATATGGGGCTGTGTCTGTGTGTGTTATACAGTATTTCAGACATGCAATTACTGGGAGATATTGCATCACCAGGAGATGTAAACTTTGTATAAAACCCTTTTGATGCAAGTCTCAAATATGATAGCACAGCTTTGTGTTTGAAAAGGAAAGGGATACAAGTGAAGTAGTTTTATATCGCTGAATATAAACAAATTTATATGGAGTAAAAAAGAAATGGGTGGTGTTATTCAGGATCTCATAATAGGGCCTACTTTCTCCAAATTTGCTATTATTTGAATCACCACACATCCTTTTATCTTGTTTCTCAACATTTTTCAATTAACTGGAATAAATTAGCCTGACATAGCCCGACCATAATACTGCTGTTCATCCGTATTCATGGTCTGGGAACGGTCCTCTTGGGCGTGTTTATATCGGTAGAGAGTCTACCGGCCAATAAGCGACGCTGATTAGACGAGCTGTCCAATTGTTTCAAACCAAAAGTGAATATCCAATCCAAATAATATACATATATACAATACCCAAACCAGATAATATACATATATACAATAGTCCAATTCAGCTCAAACATCATTGCATCTACAGAAAACAGGTAAGAGACAACTCCTCATTCATCCCATTTGGTATGCAGGTGTTCAAGTTAAAAATATACCAGGCCTCTCGCTGGAGAAGGTGGTTCTCTCTGTCGCCCCCTCTCGGTGATCGATTGACCATTTCTAAACCCAGAAATTTCAACATATTTGCGTCATGGCCTGCTGAATGAAGATGTCTTGCAACAGAAGATTTATCATCATTTTTCCTTATTGCACATTTATGTTCAAAGATTCTGGTTTTCAATTGTCTCTTTGTTTTTCCAACATAAAATAACCCGCAGGGGCATGTCAACAAATACACAATAAAAGTAGAAAGACAAGTAATTCTACCCTTTACTTTGTAAGTTCTGCCTGTCCTTGGGTGTGTGAATTCTTTTTCTGTGAGCATAAAGTTGCAAGCTGCACAGTTAAAACATTTGAAAACATTCCAATTAATGCATTACTTGTGATGTATGAATTAATGGACTATCTCAATGTCATTGGTTGTTGGTAATGGGGTGTGGGAATGGGTGTGGGTATTTATTTGGGGTTACGCATTCGCATTGTAAGATTTTTGCACACTGAGGAAGGCATACGCCGAAACGCGTCTGTGCACAAATAAAGGACTTTTGATGCAAGGTGCGCCCTTTTTCTGTTTAATTTGAAGTTTTCATTTGGGCCAGCACCCTTAAAAGTAATATTGAACCCTGAGTGAAGCCTGCTCCCTACTACAATCCAATCTGCCAAATTTACATGCGCGACCACAAACGTGTGAAACAAAATGAACATTTCCTCATGTTTCTGACCACTAACACAGTCCTAATGCATCACCACTTATTTTGTATCCCTTTCCTGTCAGAAAGCAGGTTTTACGAGTGATACAGCAGATTTCTGTTTTTAGATAAGTTTAGATGCAATAACAAGCCTTATTTCTTTCCCAGGTCTCCAAGGAGTCACACCTACAGTGTACTCCAGTGCAGGAGGGACAGCCACTCTATCCTGTACGAATGTGATTTATCCAAACTGCTCCTCTACAACATGGATCTACAGCAGTACTAGAGAAACTGCAGCTACTGAATTGTTTGGACATGGAGAGAAAAAATCTGACCTCGATACAAAGATAGCTGAGAGAATGAGTCTGCTCTCTAACTGCTCTCTCTACATCACTAATGTCACCACTGAGGATGCTGGACCCTACATGTGTCAGCAATACCAGAGAAAGGGTGGATATAAAGATGATGAAACTCGATTGTATCTCACTGTACTGAATGGTATGTTTCTTCAGAATTAACAAACCAGCACTGATTCTGAATGTGATATACTTTGTATCATGATCAACTATCAAGCTCCTTTGTTAGTATGATGATGTCATTTCCTCCTGCAGTCTCTGCTAAGGTGGAAACAGGTGGTCATGTGACTCTCCACTGCCTCCTGCTCACATATGATAACTGTGGAGAATCAGTGAGGGATGAAGGAGTAACTCTGAGCTGGGTGGATGAGGGAGGGTCTCAGCTGAGCAACTCCACCAACCGTTGGATCAGAACTACATCTGTGTGTAACAGCACACTGACTGAGGAGTTCAGAGACCCAAACCCTGTTTATACTCGGACATGCCAGCTGACTGCAGGAGGGAAAGTACAGCTTCATGTGACTCACACCACAGGGGTCAAAGGTTAGAGACCAGTTGCGCACTTTTCTTTCTCTCTGTCTCTCTTTCTTTTGTTAGTCTACAGCTCGGCCGCATGAGTTGTATCTGAAATGAAAACTATGCTGCAATTGAGATTTTTTCATACCTGCGAGTTTGGTACATGATTCAAGCAGAGACGGTTGGGAATAATACAGTATCTCTGATTCAAGTATGGCACCAATATAGTACCACACACCTGTAGGCTACTAAACCATAAATGACATTCTATTTTTTCCCTATCACTCTATTTCCCTCCTCTCTCATTTTAATCCTCCTATCCTTTCATCATTCTTCACTATCCTTATCTCTTTTTATCCTCAGTCTCCACAGGTGTCCTGACTCTGATTGCTAGAGCTGGTGTGTCTGTTATCCTGTTGGCTGCAGCAGTGGCCATTGCATTGATACACAAGAGAAGGACAAGTGAGTGTTTCATTAAAAACATTAGAAATGTCAGGCATCATTATGGTGACTGTATATTACAGTAAAGGGATATTCCACCTTTTTATGAAAATGGATCATTCACCCTCTTAACTGGAGTTACAGTATAATTTTATGTTATATATAATGTTATGTGTTTACAAACAGCCGACCAAAGCATGCCTTAATTAATTAATCAGTTAATTTACAACCTCATCATTTTGATAGTCTCCTCATTTATGTGTTTACAGGTTGCCAATATTGCTCCAACGAAGCAGAAAACTGAAATTTCTCAGAAATTGTGTTTACTAATATTGTCAGCAAACATAGGCGGTTCTAGACGGGCCAACGGGGGCCCGTGGCCCTGGCCCCTGCTGTGGCCCCTGTGCTGATCGGCATTGGCATGCACAGAAAAAATCCGATCCAGACTCCCGATCCACTTTTTTTATTAAAAGTCCGTTCTCAGCACGCCTTATGAG
>JAODXP020009349.1:7500-10000 GCA_027497455.2 Sardinella longiceps | reverse complement strand
GTCCTGATAGGCGATTAGCGGAGGTAAGCACATGCACACACATACATATATAGAGAGAGAGAGAGAGAGAGAGAGAGAGAGAGAGAGAGAGAGAGAGAGACACCTTCTTCACTGCTGTTCAGGATCTGATGGTGGCGGTAGGGGGTATGGCCATCTAAGATGATTGGTGCAGTATGGCAGGCAGGTACATGTACACACAGGCACATGCACGCGCGCACGCACATACACACGCATGGCTTGTGCACACTGCGTTGTGCAAGGTAAGTAAGTAAGTAAGTAATGTAAGGCTGGGAAGGCTCAGGGTGAGAGAACAGGGCATTTGTGCTGATTTAAGAAGGGGATCATTGCTCTGGTTTTATCTGTTTTATTTCTTATCTCTCCCTGCTGGTCTGCGCTCTGTTGCGTGGTCTGTGTGTGTGTGTGTGTGTGTGTGTTGCGTGGTCTGGTCTGGTCTGAGAGTAGAAACCTTTTGGCCGAGCGGACGCGAGTTAGAGTTAGAGTTAGCCTGTTCTTTATCAGTGCTCCAGCATGCGTGTTTGTTTCACACGCAGACTCATCTATCAACCCAGTACAGTCCAGTCCTCTCTACACTCTCACGAGAAAACAGGCCTGCAAAGTTTCCCTGCACTTTGTTAACATATGTTACATATGTACAGTACTTACATACAAATGTATTGATATAAGCTGTATAGATGTGTTTTTATATACTGTATGCATGCATGTGTATGTGTGTCTTTGTATCTACAGATGTGCATCATGTATGTATATATGTATTTATGTATGTATGTATGTACTGTATTTATGTATGATGTTAATCTTCTACTCCGCTAGAAGTCTAGCTGTAATTAAGCTTTAGGTTGACTTATACGCTCACTCTTATTATCTGCACCAGACTTCGTCTCAGTGATGGCGGTTCTCAAACACACACACACACACACACACACACACACACACACACACACACACACAGACAAACACACACACACACACACACACACACACACACACACACACACACATACACACACACACACACAATCCATGCCCACCTTTGTTGTTGTCTTTGCCTGTTGCCCTCAGTCCAGCTTGCATGGCAGATGGCCACAGTAAACACACACACACACACACACACACACACACACACACACACACACACACACCCTCCTGTTTCCTCTGCTCTGCTAATTAAAGAGTTGCTCTGTCGTCTGGATCATTACTTTCCCCCCTTATCTCCTGTCTGGATTAGGTTATTAGGTTTGGTTAGGTGGGGTTATTCACACAATAGGTGGTTTGTGTTAAATGATAAAAACCTGCTGAAGCAGATTTTATTGCAGTAATCTGCAGTTATTGCCGTCATTGAAAGATGTGACGAGGTACCTGTTGTCTGGGATTGGGAAATCATGGCGCTTTCTGATTCTTTGGAGGCCTACAGTATGTGCATGTGTGTGTGTGTGTGTGTGTGTGTGTGTGTGTGTGTGTGTGTGTGTGTATGTGTGTGTGTTTGTGTGTGGGTGAGTGTCTGTGTGGGTTGGTGTGTGTTTAGAAAATGTAGATATTTGATGTTGCTTTGGCAAGGTATCAAAGACAAAAATCATCCTCCTAGCGGAAAGACAACAAGCACTCTGCAGGTGCTGGAATGGTCTGAGTCTCTTACTGCTTGAGTTTTGGAAAAATGTGAGGAAACTATAAACAAGCAGACCTGTGTGAAAGTTGTTTCTCTGTGTTGTGTTCTAGTAGATCCCCAAACGGTCCTGTATGTAAAGACTAAACACTCTCTTCTGCTGTCATAGAATCTCAGAGCACTTTCTATGTCACTCCCACAGCCTTACCCTCCGTTTCCTTAGCGACATGCTTAGCCTAGCATGCTAGCTCCTCTTTCAAACTAACTCTGGGCCCTTTCCCTCAGTTTCCTTGGTGACACGCCTAGCCTAGCATGCTATCATGTTAGCTTCTCTCTCAGGCTAGCTCTGGGCCCTTTCCCTTGGTTTCCTTGGTGATATAGCATGATGTCATGCTAGTGTGACGCCCCTTTTCCGGTATGATACCCTTGCAGTTATGATATGGTAGCTCCTCTTTCAAGCTATCTCTGGGCTCTTTCCCTCGGTTTCCATGGCGACATGCTTAGCCTAGCCTGCTATCATGCTAGCTCATCTCTCCAGCTTGGTCTGGGCCCTGGTGTTCAGGTGTCCATACAGCCCTGTGGAGACTGGGCCTAAAGCCAGGGCCCACATATCCTACAGTACTCTAAGGTGCGTGTCAGGTATGGCCCCTGCAGGTCTGGACGGCTCTCATTAACTATTCACAGCTTTGGGTGGAAAGCCAAGATGGCTGACAGCCGTGCTGATATCCTAATGAGGAAGAGACTGATCACATCGCCGGGGTGTCAGGTGTCATGCAGGGGTCATGTGTCCTCAGGAACACAAGGGCACGCATCTTTAGGGCTGTTTGATTATTTATTGGGTTATTTATCAATATGGGCTGGGTTAAGATGCACTCTTGG
>JAODXP020009348.1:10000-13744 GCA_027497455.2 Sardinella longiceps | reverse complement strand
GTGTCAAACAAAGTAGAAAAATTACATTATACAACAATTTAAGACTAAAGGAAACCTAGATATAGTCTTCTCTTTTTCTGTTGGGGGCCATTTTGGATTGTATGAATACCAGCCACTAGGGGGTCACCCCAACTTGTATCCATTGATTTTTGAAAACCTTATACCTGTATCTAACACCCTGCCAAAAATCAAAAACTTGTCCAGAAGTGCACAATCTTCCTGACTTTGGACGAATTCCCTCCTGACTAGAGGCGCTGTATCTGACATGAGTGAGGTTAGTCCCCTCCCACAGCCACCCAAAGCACACAAGGACAGAGACACAAAGACAAGCCAACTGGGCTTGAACGTCTTTAGGTGTACAGATAACTATTCTTTTTTCTATTCATCCAACAACACTGAAGTTATTGTTTCCTTTATTGCTGTTGTTTTGTTTTGTTTTGTTTTTAAAGCACATCATCTAACATTAAATGAAAAGCTTTCTGTGTTGATACATAGAGATTTAATTATGTGTACTGATAGACAGTGCCTGAATGTGGTGACTTATTTTTCTGGGTTTGAAATGAGTGTAAATACTGAGTGTTTTATAAATGTTTTATAAATAGTACAAGCTGGTAGCGAGCAGACCTCATCCATGTCTTGAGCTTAGCGTTACCTTCCAGGCAGCGCAGCCTTCAAAGCACTACTATGTGTGTGTGTGTGTGTGTGTGTGTGTGTGTGTGTGTGTATGTGTATGTGTGTGACCCCACTCACATATTCTCATAGGCACATGCACATACTAAAGGGTACATCAGTAGTGTAATGGACACACACACACACACACACACTGAATGCTAAAAAAAAACAAAGTCATCTGTACACAGTACTGCCCCTGAATCTGGAGTTAGCTACAACACACACACACATACATACACACACACACACAGAGAGAGAGAGAGAGAGAGAGAGAGAGAGAGAGAGAGAGAGAGAGAGAGAGACGACACACACACACACACACACACACAGACACAGACACAGACACAGACACACACACACACACACACACACACACACACACACACATAAATAGGCTGCATGCCAAGTCTTGAAAACATCATAAGTTTGTTTTGTTTAAACTTTTTTGAGGCATTGGTCACATTACTCTGGCTGTATCATGCACAGTATAAGGACAGAAAATTCATTTTACCAACCCCAGTATGAGGTATGAGGATTACTATGGGATATATTATTATTATTATATATCATTCTAATAATCTATTATAAAGAATAATATTACCCTCCTCCATACATACACCTCCTCCAACACAGACACATCAGGACTAAAATTACATGATGATTGAAGTTAAAATTACACTCAAATCTTCCTTTGTTGATATTGATATAGGCAATATCTTTAATATATCATTATAAGTCTGTGGGTTCTAGAGATGAGCAAAGTTGATTGAGCCGAGGGGTGGGGAACTCACTCTTTGTCTTCATCACTGTTCTCTGTACTTTAGGCCCCTCAGTCTCTCCACAGAAAGTTTAAATTTGTTCAGGGTTGCAATTTCATCAGCTCAGCGTGAGAGCAACGACCTTTGCAGATTCATAATGTCTTTTCTTCACCATCTAGAAGCACTCTATAAATCTTAGGAGACTTTAAAAACTTTTCTGTGTTTGACATTGTATCAGACAGATGGACCACTAATCCAAGTAGTGGAGCCAGGAGAGTCAGGAGGGCCTAGGAGTATGAATGAAATCTTATGCTATACCCTGCACAGACTAAAGGTTTTATCACAAAATGCTGTTACTCTGAGTAAGGTCAGTGAACAAATGAATAGTGATTATGAATTATTCCATCATTCTAAAAAGTCTCTGCAACAGGATAAGACAGATTGGCTTTCTCTCTTAGACTTGTGTTAGCTGTATTGAGAATGTTATTAAAGGAATATTCCACCTCTTTTTGGAAATTGGTTATTCACTCTCTTACCTGGAGTTATATATGTGGTGAAAGCATTCTGGTCTCAGTGTATGTGTTTTCCCTGTCCAGCAGCCCCAATTTTAGTTTTATTTTAGCTGTAGCCAAGCATAGGCGCTGGAATGTAAAGTTGCCAGATAGCAACTCTTTCACTACTTTACTTTCCAGTGCCTATGCTAAGCTAAATGTAAAATAGGAAAGCACATGCACCCATAACTCCAGGTAAGAGGGTGAATAACCAATTTTCATGAAGAGGTGGAATATTCCTTTAAATTCCTGGAATGAGTTTTCTATTGAGTGACATACTGTATAGGGTTTCCGCACAACCTTCATAAACTCAGAACTGTGCTGCAGTGGCAAGGCCAGTCCTGTATGGAAGACATGCCATGTAGATCTATCGCACCGCTATCAGTATTCCCCGCACATGTAGATCCATATGGCTGATATCAGTATTCCCTGCACATGTGGCTTTCCTCAGCCCCATCCCCATCCTCGTCCCTGCATGTAATGCTCTCAGTTAGAGTCACGGGACACCTTTAGGTCTGCCTGTGCAAATCTGGCTCAAATCTTATTTTCCGAGAGGCTCCCTTCCTGTACCTGTCCTCGACTGGAACTAGATGTAATCTGCTGGAGAGATGTTTGTTTGCTGCACTCTCTAATATGGTTTGTTTCCGTCTTATTGTATATAACTGAGCATGGCCATTGCAACAGGACAGGCAAACCAGGCGATTGCCTGGGGCCTCAGGCTGATAGGGGCCCCAAGGATTGGCTGTTTGATCGTCTTAGTGGTTTAGTTAGTAGTGTTTTTCAATAAAATGTGACTTTAGACTGAAGTTAGACAACTTTAAGTTCAACGCAAATAATTGTATAAGTAAAAGATGCTTAAAGATTATAATTAATGTGGTTAATGCGGTGTTTATAGGGGATGAATGCCCCCCATGTCCTGTTTACCTGGGGACCCCTAAATCCCTTGAAACAGCCCTGTAACATCACTATAACCTGTAGTTATGTTAGGCTCATCGTGCTCTCAGCCCAGTCAGCATGGAAGTGACATCACACACGGTCTAGCCTGGCCTGACATAGCCCACCCATAATACTGCTGTTCATCTGTCTTCATGGTCTGGAGGTTCTTTAACCTGGCGGGGGGAGGGCATTCAGTTCTGGGGTGCGTTTCTACAAATGTTAGCTCAATCGTTGCTAAACGATGGTGGTGCGAGACTGGTACGACACAGAGAACGATCCAGCTGCGACTGTGTCTAGAACACTTCGCTCCTCCATCGCATTTGCCCATATCGTTCGTTCACGCGAATGAAATCGTTGTTGAAGCAGAGAGAAATACTATTGGTTGAGATTTGTTTGGCTATTTTGCCAACACCAGTCTGCCTGGAGGTTCTTGTTTGTTGTCATTATGGTGAATTTATTAAAAAGTCTGCCCTGAATTTGACAGTAGTCATTTTCATCCAAGCATTGTTTAATATAAGCTAAAGATTGCTTTTATCGAAATATGAATGCTTGTCTAACTTCATCAAATGTCCCAGTATGATTTGTCTTGTCAATGGTCTCGTGGTAGTGCTTCAGACTTGTCTTGGCAAGGTTGAGAGTTCAAATCTTGACGGATGCAGAAGCTTATTCTGAATATGATTGTTTGTCTAATTAGACTTATATCAAATGTCATTAGTACCCTCTGTCTAATCAGTGGTCCCGTGGTAAAGTGTCAGACTCATTATCGAATGGTTGGAAGTTCATATCTTGACAAATATGCCCGCTTTTGTTGTTTTTAAAGCACCCTT